>SJYC01004827.1:0-63378 GCA_006408675.1 Madoqua kirkii | reverse complement strand
TGTGTTAGTAAAAATCAAGAGCAATATGGAATACCCATCCCAGCACTTTTCAACTTTATTTTCAAATTTCTACCTAATGCAATAAATAAAGAAAAATAAGCTTATACATTTTATGCAAAAAATACAAAATTCTTTTAATTTGCAGATGATATTATCATATACCCCCAATGAGTGCATCAAAAGTTTCTTGAATTAATAAAAAAAAAATATGGGGATGACTAGTCATTTTTGCTTTTTCATACTGTTCTTGGAGTTCTCAAGGCAAGAATACTGAAGTGGCTTGTCATTTCCTTCTCCAGTGGACCACGTCAGAACTCTCCCCCACGACCCATCCATCTTGAGTAGCCCTACATGGCATGGCTCATAGTTTTATTGAGTCAGACAAGGCTGTGGTTCATGTGATCAGTTTGATTCGTTTTCTGTGATTGTGGTTTTCATTCTGTCTGCCCTCTGATGGATAAGGATAAGAGGCTTATGAAGCTTCCTGATGGGAGAGACTGACTGTGGGGGAAACTGGGTCTTGCTCTGATAGTTGGGGCCATGCTCAGTAAAACTTTAATCCAACTTTTTGTTGATGGGCGGAGCTGTGTTCCCTCCCTGTTGTTTGACCTGAGGCCAAACTATGGTGATGGAGGTAATGAAGATAACTCCTTCAAAAGATCCTGTGCTGGGGTTGCCACACTCAGTGCCCCTGACCCTGTAGCAGGCCACTGCCGACCCACACCTCTTCTGGAGACTCCTGGACACACACTGGCAAGTTTGGTTCAGTCTCGTGGGGTCGTTGCTCCTTTCTCCTGGGTCCTGGTGCATACAAGGTTTTGTTTGTGCCCTCCAAGAGTCTGTTTCCCCAGGCTTTTCTATGTTCTGGCACATAGCAACCTCCTCCAAGAGGGCCTTTGCCATACGCAGGTCTGCTGTACCCAGAGCCCCTGCCTCTGGGGGCTCTGGGTACAGCAGGCAGGCCACTGCTGACCCATACCTCTGCAGGAGACACTCAAACACTCAAAGAAAGGTCTAGCTCAGTCTCTGTAGGGTCTCCTGGTGTGCACACATTTTGTTTATCTGCTGTACCCAGAGCCCCTGCCTCTGGGGGCTCTGGGTACAGCAGGCAGGCCACTGCTGACCCATACCTCTGCAGGAGACACTCAAACACTCAAAGAAAGGTCTAGCTCAGTCTCTGTAGGGTCTCCTGGTGTGCACACATTTTGTTTGAGCCCTCCAAGCATCCCTGATGGCTATGGGGTTTGATTCTAGACGTAATTTTACCCCTCCTACCTTCTTGCTGGGGCTTCTCCTTTGCCCTTGGATGTGGGATATCTTTTTACGGTGGGATCCAACACTGTCCAAGCCAGGCTGAAGCAATATGTGAACCATGAACTTCCAGATGTTCAAGCTGGTTTTACAAAAGGCAGAGGAATCAGAGATCAAATTGCCAACTTCCTCTGGATCATCGAAAAAGCAAGAGAGTTCAAGAAAAACAGCTATTTCTGCTTTATTGACTATGCCAAAGCCTTTGACTGTGTGGATCACAGTAAACTGTGGAAAATTCTGAAAGAGATAGGAATACCAGACCACCTGACCTGCCTCTTGAGTAACCTGTATACAGGTAAGGAAACAACAGTTAGAACTGGACATGGAACAACAGACTGGATCCAAATAGGAAAAGGAGTATGTCAAAGCTATATATTGTCACCCTGCTTATGTAACTTATATGCAGAGTACATCATGAGAAATGCTGGGCTGGAAGAAACACAATCTGGAATCAAGATTGCCGGGAGAAATATCAATAACCTCAGATATGCAGATGATACCACCCTTATGGCAGAAAGTGAAGAGGAACTAAAAAGCCTCTTGATGAAAGTGAAAGAGGAGAGTGAAAAAGTTGGCTTAAAGCTCAACATTCAGAAAGCTAAGATCATGGTATCCGGTCCTATCACTTCATGGCAAATAGATGGGGAAACAGTGGAAACAGTGGCTGACTTTATTTTTCTGGGCTCCAAAATCACTGCAGATGGTGACTGGAGCCATGAAATTAAAAGATGCTTATTCCTTGGGAAAGGAAAGTTATGACCAACCTAGACAACATATTAAAAAGCAGAGACATTACTTTGCCAACAAAGGTCCATTTGGTCAAGACTATGGTTTTTCCAATAGTCATGTATGATGTTAGAGTTGGACTATAAAGAAGGCTGAGCACAGAAGGATTGAAGCTTTTGAACTGTGATGTTGGAGAAGACTCTTGAGAGTTCCTTGGACTGTTAGGAGATCCAACCAGTCCATCATAAAGGAGATCAGTCCTGAGTGTTCACTGGAGGGCCTGATGTTGAAGATGAAACTCCAATACTTTGGCCACCTGATGCGGAGAGCTGACTTATTTGAAAAGACCCTGATGCTGGGAAAGACTGAGGGCAGGAAGAGAAGGGGATGACAGAGGATGAGATGGTTGGATGGTATCACCAACACAATGGACATGGGTTTGGGTGGACGCTGGGAGTTGGTGATGGACAGGGAGTTCTGACTTACTGCGGTTCATGGGGTCACAAAGAGTCAGACATGACCGAGCGACTGAACTGAACTGAACATTCTCCTGTCAACAGTTATTCAGCAGCGAGTTGCAATTTTGGAGTTCTCCCAGGAGAAGATTTGGATTATAAAGGAAGCTAAGCACCGAAGAATTGACGCTTTTGAACTGTGGGATTGGATAATTCTAATTTTTTAATAAATAGCAATGTGCATCAAGGCATATTTATATATATATTTATATATAAAGAGATAACAGAATTATGTATACCCAGACAGCAAATTAAAAAGCAAGATATCACTTTGCTGACAAAATGATACCACCAGGTCCATATAGTGAAAGCTATGGTTTTTCCAGTAGTCACGTACAGATGTGAGAGTTGGACCATATTTCTTTATGGTCAGCTGAGTGCTGAAGAATTGATGCTTTTGTATTGTGGTGCTAGAGAAGACTCTTGAGAGTCCCTTGGACTGCCACGAGACCAAACCATTCAATCCTAAAGGAAATCAGTGCTGAATACTCATTGGAAAGACTGTTGCTGAAGCTGAAACTCCAGTACTTTGGCCCCCTGATGCAAAGAGCTGACTCATTGGAAAAGACCCTGATGCTGGGAAAGATTGAGGGCAGGAGAAGAAGGGGACAACAGAGGATGAGATGGTTGGATGGCATCACTGACTCAGTGGACATGAGTTTGAGCAAACTCCAGGAGATGGTAATGGACAGTTTCCTGGCACGCTCCAGTCCATAGGGTCTCAAAGAATGGGACACAACTTAGTTACTAAACAACAACAACAAAGAACTTGAAATACTGTAGTTAATCCAACAATACGGGATTTTTAAAATAGGTTTAGGGTACAGACATGTGATTAGGTTTTTGAAGTCATTTTATTTTGAAAAATACCATATGCCATAAGGAATTGGTCATATAATAATAGTAAGCTAAATAACCAAGCTAAAACATACATAAAACTAAGAAACTTTGAAAGGAAATATATGAATATCTATCAATCATCTTTAAGATGTGAAAGTGATAGATAATTTTTTAAACACTCTTCTATACTTTTTCACTTTTTCTACAATGAGTATATACTATTTTAAATCAGGAAAGTGATTAATGTTATTTCTTTTTAATGAGTGTTCCTGCTCTGAGAAGGAAATTAACCCACTGTGTGCATATTTTTGTGTGTTTGTATCTCCTCCACATGTAATTGTGTCATTCTGTCTCAACACAAGGTGCTAATGGGCATGCCCTATGGAAGTATTCCCAGAAAGACGGTGCCTCGGGCAGAGGAAGAAAAAGCCATGGATTTTTCTGTTCTTTGGGATTTTGAGGTACCATTGCCAATGTGCACAATTTTGTGATTGTGGATAAGTGTGAAATGTTTAATTATTGGAAAGCCAGTGCTTCAACCAGTGGAATCCCAGCACTGTGCAGAATAAGCTAGTCAACCATGTCCGCCTAGGTCCCCTTCATGGGTCTTTCCATCACACATTCTGATGGGCACAAGTTCCCCACGAGGTCACTGCTCCCCCCATTCTGCCAGATCTGTGTAAGGCAATCTTGCAGGATGGTTTTATCTCATTGTAACCCAGTAAGACCCCAGGGCTATTGCCAGTCCAACCTTTCTCCAAGCTTCACTTGACATCTTCAACTAAGTATCCAATTTGCTTCTCAAATCAACAGCTATCCAACCAAACTCACATCACCTTTTTTCATCTCTTTCATGGGAACCACCAGTCATCCAGTCATTCAAGTCTGAAACCTGAAAGTCATCCCACATTTTTCTGTCATCACTACCACCACTCACATCCAATGAATCACTAAATCTGAGCCTGTCTACTAAATATTTCTTAGTCTCCTTTTCTCTTTCCCTTGGACCTCTGCTCCGAATAACACTGTACCAAGATCACTGTCAGAATCTTCTGCCTGTGCTCCCAGCCTTTTCTTGGCTCCTCACATCTCCATTCCCTCTACTGCCAGGGACCTTTCTAAAATACAAATGTGACCCTGTGACTCCCCATCATCGATATTCATTCATTCCCATTCCCAGTTGAAATAAAACTGAGTGTTCTGAACTGGGTTTACAAAAGAATTGTTCATGATCCAGTTGCCCTCTACCTTGCCAGTCCCATGTCTGTCTAAGACCTCATATTTTGTGTCCCAATATTATCAGTTCAGTTCAGTTCAGTCGCTCAGTCGTGTCCGACTCTTTGAGACCCCATGAATCGCAGCACGCCAGGCCTCCCTGTTCATCATCATCTCTCAGAGTTCACTCAGACTCACATCGATAGAGTCCATGATGCCATCCAGCCATCTCATCCTCGGTTGTCCCCTGCTCCTCCTGCCCCCAATCCCTCCCAGCATCAGAGTCTTTTCCAATGAGTCAACTCTTCGCACAAGGTGGCCAAAGTACTGGAGCTTCAGCTTCAGTATCATTCCCTCCAAAGAAATCCCAGGGCCGATCTCCTTCCGAATGGAATGGTTGGATCTCCTTGCAGTCCAAGGGACTCTCAAGAGTCTTCTCCAACACCACAGTTCAAAAGCATCAATTCTTGGGCGCTCAGCCTTCTGCACAGTCCAACTCTCACATCCATAAATGACCACAGGAAAAACCATAGCCTTGACTAGACAGACCTTCGTCGGCAAAGTAATGTCTCTGCTTTTAAATATACTATCTAGGTTGGTCATAACTTTTCTTCCAAGGAGTAAGCATCTTTTAATTTCATGGCTGCAGTCACCATCCGCAGTGATTTTGGAGCCCAAAAAAATAAAGTCTGACACTGATTCCACTGTTTCCCCATCTATTTCCCATGAAGTGGGGGAAAGTCCAGTGCCCCGTGCCTTTGCCCAGGGTCCTGTGTCCATCCCTCCCTCAGAAAAGTGTGAAAGTGAGTTGGAATATTGTTTTCAAGTTATTTGGAAAGGAGTGTTTCAAATAATTACTATACCACTAAGAATTGCATACTATTGCTACTATATGTGGATTTCCCTGGTGGCTCAGCAGTAAAGAATCCACCTGGAATCCAGGAGACCAGGGTTTGATCCCTGGGTCAGGATGATCCTCTGGAGAAAGAAGTAGCAACCTACTCCAGTATTCTTGCCTGGAAAATCTCATGAACAAAGGAGCCTGGCAGACTACAATCCATGGGGTCACAAGAGTCAAACACAACTTTAGCAACTGAGCACACACACACACCACCACCACTACTATATGCTGCTACTGAGAATTTCCTTTATTCTTTTAAAAATATTTATTTATTCATTTGTTTATTTTTAGCTACTCTGGATCTTCCTTGTTGTGTGCAGGCTTTCTCTAGTTGCAGCAAGTGGGGACTACTTTCTAGTTCTGGTGCACAAGCTTCTTATTTGCAATGGCTTCTCTTGTTAACCCAGTTGGTAAAGAATCCACCTGCAATGCAGGAGACCCCTGTTTGATTCCTGTGTCATAAAGATCTGCTGGAGAAGGGATAGGCTACCCACTCCAGTATTCTTGGGCTTTCCTGGTGGCTCAGCTGGTAAAGAATCCACCTGCAATGAGGGAGACCTGGGTTCAGTCCCTGGCTTGGGAAGATCCCCTGGAGAAGAGAAAGTGTTCTGGCCTGGAGAATCCCATGGACTGTATTAGTCCATGGAGTTGCAAAGAGCTGGACATGACTGAGCAACTTTCACTCTCTTGCTGCAGAGCTAAGCTCCAGGCACACAGGCTCAGTAGTTGTGGTGCAGAGACTTAGTTGCCCCATGGCATGTGGAATCTTCCCAGACCAGAGATCTAATCCACATCCCCTGCATTGGCAGGAGGATTCTTAACAACTGGACCATCAGGAAAACCCTTCTTTATTCTTTATTTCACCCAAGAACCCTTGTTGAAATGTCCTATCCACCCCAAACTAACAATTTATTCAGCAATAATCCTATGTTGTTGCTGTTGTTGTTGTTGCCAAGGATGAATTTTTATTTTTCAAGTAAAAATAGAAATTTTGGAAAACTTACATCCATCACCATGACAATGACAGTTTCTCAGTAGTTAAACACTTTTCTGATGAGATCAATGGACATGTTAACAATGTGATTTTGGGGAGTCCAGTGCTTGAGACTCTGCTTCCACTGCAGGGGGCACAGGTTCGATCCCTAGTCAGGAAACTAAAGATCCCACATGCCATGAGGCACAGCCAGAGCTAAAACAAAGGAGAAAACTCCTTGTATAAGAAATGTGTTGAATTTGGTATATGTTCATAACTCATTGAACTTTCCAGATGACCAATACAAAATGATGTGTGAGTGAAAGATCCCATATCTTGATAGTAAAAGAGCGATTGATTTTTTTTTAACTTTATATTTTGAGATAACTTTAAACTTATAGAAGAGTTACATAAATAGTACAGAGTTCCCATACACCACTCACCCATTCACCATACGATATCCATAGATCATCAAAACTAAGAAATTAATCTTCATCCAGTATTATTAACTGAAATACTGTATTTATTTGGATTTCACCCGTTTTTCCACTAATGTTCTTTTTCTGTCCCAGGACCCAATTCAAAATCTCACATTGATTTGTCAAGTCTCTTTACTTCCTCCAACCAGTGACTGTTCTCTTTCAGTGACCTTGACACACTTGAATAGCTGATCAGTTGGTTTTGGAAAATGCCCCTGAATTTGGGTTTGCCTAATGTTCTCTCATGATTGTATTAAGGTTATGCATCATTGGAAAGATATCACAGAGGTAATGTGACTTTCTCAGGGTGTCAAATCAGGGTTACATTATGTTGAGTTCTTAAAGTGGTATCTGCCAGAGTTCTCTGCTGTAAAGTGAGTATTTTTCCCTTTTCAATTACTTAGTACTTGAGGGAGAGCAATGGATCTTAAGGTATAAGAAGATCATTATATGATTCATATTCCACATGATAGCTAACTTTTAAGAACTAGTTATGGGGTTGAGGTAAAATATCAAAGAAGAAATAGTCACAAATATATGAAAAATACTATTAAAATTTGGCTCCTCTCTCCAACTACACATCTGTGTGAAGCCAGAATAATCCCATGTTTTATGTTCAGCAAAGATATAAAAGAAGTACTAAAATTCTAAGTTAATGTTATACCTAAACAACTACACACCTAAAAATTACACTTAAAGTCAATTCTGTGCTTGTGCTTCTGTGTTTAGTCCCTCAGTCATATCTGACTCTTTGCAACCCCATGGACTGTAGCCCACCAGGCTCCTTTGTCCATGGGGATTCTCCAGGCAAGAATACTGGAGTGGGTTGCCATGCCCTCCTCCAGGAAAGTAAATTATGCCCAGAACCAAACTGAAATTAAAACTCAGGTTAGATTGTGAGCTTTATCACACAATTTTCTTTAGAAGTTTTGAGACACTGAGAAAGTTCATGGATTTCCATCTAGTTCCAGAATGTTAAATTAAGACCCTGGGCACAGGAGGCAGAGCGGAGGGGAAGTTGGAGTGGTGTGTGTAATTGCACACAGACACACACACACAAACATCCCTCATCCCTAATTTATCCCAAATGTTAACCATAATCTCCTTCCCCTTCTGTATCTCCATGTCCTCTGAACTCAGTGTAATGGAGAAATAGAAGGGGAAAGGAAAGAGGGGAGAGTGGGGACCTGTGCAGACTCAGGAGCAAACCAGGGGAGTGAAGGGAAGAACAAGAACGTCCAGAGCCCTTCCTTCCTCCCCACCAGCTCCCATCTACCTCTGAGAAAGAAACCCCAGCTCGGACAGGAGGGGCTGACGACCATCACTCTAAGCTCACTAACCCAGGGCATTTGCTTTGCTGACACCCAGGGCTACATGAAGTATTCTGCTCTCTTCTACGGCTACTACAACAACCAGAGGACCATCGGGTGGCTGAGGTACAGGTTGCCCATGGCTTACTTCATGGTGGGGGTCAGCGTGTTCGGCTACAGTCTGATGATCGTCATTAGATCGTAAGTATGATTATCCCATTTACAGGCCTTTAATCTTCCCACAAACAGCCCACTCCTGTGGTCACACTGGGCCTACTTACCTTCTTCTCAGGGATTTAGAGAGAAAACAAGGTAACAAATAAAGCAAATGTATATATCTTATGAAAGACTTATACAGGTTAATGTGGGGAGTTCTAGAAAATGGGATAGACACTCCTTTAGAAGAAACTGGCACAGCACTTTAGACAAAGCAAGAGTGTGTGCACAGGCCCTGAGGCAGTGAATGTCCTACTGGGCCCCCAAAACGGTCAAAAAGCCAATGAGGGCTTCCCTAGTGCCTAAATGGTGAAAAATCTGCCTGCCAGTGGAGGAAGCAGAGATCCTGTCTCTGATCCGGGAGGATCCTACAGGACGTGGAGCAGCTAAGCCATGTGCCACAACTGCTGAACCTGCACTCTAGACCCCGGAAGCCGCAACTCCCGAAGCCCGCATGCCCTAGACCCCGCACTCTTTCGCAAGCGAAACCACTGCCAGCGCAGCGAAGAGCACTCCCTGCTGTCTACAGCCAGCAGTGCAGATGCAGGACAGCCATAAATAAATAGATAGAAACAATTAAAATCTTAAAGACAAAAAACCAGCATGGCTTGAAGAGGAACATGGTACCTGATAAGGAAATGCTGGAGACGTTTTCGAGGCCTGTTTCTGTTTTCCTCAGAGCCTGGCTTCCTCAGAAAAACCCTCTGCTGTAAGCGCAAGTGAGAGCTGAGGTGGCACTTAGGAAGATACAGCAACGAGGCTAAACCAGCGTGTGCGGCAGTGACTAACCTGGGTGTCCTCTCCGACCCCAACTCTGCTTTTCTCTGGGGTCAGAAATGGCGCTTTAATACGTTTGTGCCTCCTAATTCATATTCTCTGAAGAAAAAAACTTGGCTTACCCCCCGGACTGCCTTCTTCTAAGAGGATCAGGGGACCCCAGTCAGCACAGGCTGTGCAGGATGGGGGCAGTCTGTGCACAGACCTGACCACCATGCCCCCTCTTCAGCAGGGCCACTGGAGGTCATGTAGCCTGGAAGAGCAGAGCAGCTGTGTATGCAGCAGAAGCAGAGAGCCCTTGAGGCCCAGCCAGAACCCCCGCAAGGCGATGGACAGGCCCAGCTGAGTTTTCTATCTCATCCACTCAGAGGAAAGTGCTGCTGTTCATGAGAGCCTGCCTGGCATGAGACAGTTACCACCACGTGACATGTGGCTACCCAGCTCTATCAAGCAAAAGGAAGAAAAACAAGGGGCAGGCGAGACAGGGTTGGTTTTATTCTTAGCCCTGGCATTGTTACATTTTTCCCAGCAAAGTGTAAGGATATGGAATGTTTCCCTGTTGAATCAAAAAGCTAAGGCAACCAGGCCCCTGAAACAGCAAATCCCAAAAGCCAACATGCCAGACAGAGTCAGAGAGAAGCAAACTCCCCATTGCATATGATGGAACGCCTGCCTGGGATTCCGTGGTTCTCCCAGGGTGGATGGATCTCCAGGAAGCACAAACAGAGGATGAGGACAGGGAGGTTGAAATAGAGGGCTATTAAAGCAGGTCCAAGGTACTTTCCTGCAAGCTTGCTTAAGAAAAGGATGTGTGCATGATCTGGCTGCAATACCAACTGCCTCAGGGCTTATTGAATTTTATATCAGAAAAATATAATTTTTATCCTAGAAAATAGATGAATTAGAAGGGGATGTTCTTGAATTTATGGTTGCTGGGGGGAAGGATCCACTCCAGCATTCTTGCCTGGAGAATCCCAGGTACAGGGGAGCCTGGTGGACTGCCGTCTATGGGGTCGCACAGAGTTGGGCACGACTGAAGCGACTTAGCAGCAGCAGCAGCAGGGGGAAGGATGAGGGGAAGGGATAGTTAGGGAGACAGACATCTACACACTGCTATATTTAAAATGGATAACCAACAAGGAACTTGTTATACACAAGTTCTCTGTGTATAACACAGAGAACTCTGCTCACTGTTATATGGCAGCCTGGATGGGAGGAGAGTTCAAGGGAGAAGGGATACATGTATGTGGCTGAGTCCCTTTGCTGTTCACCTGAAACTATCACAATATTTTTAATTGGCTATACCCCAGTAAAGTGAAAGTGCAAGTTGCCCAGTTGTGTCCAACTCTTTGTGATTCCATGTCACAGACTCTACAGTCCATGGAGCTCTCCAGGCCAGAATACTGGAGTGGGTAGCCTTTCCCTTCTCCAGGGAATCTTCCCAACCCAATAGAATAGCCCAACAGAAAAGTTTAAAAATTAAAAAATACATGTGCAAAAAAGTAATGGCAATAAATCTTTTAAAAGGAGGGGATGTTCTCTGTGAGATGAGTTCTAAAACACTGGCAAGTGAGTCAAGCACAAGAATTCAGACGTCAGGGTAGAACACGTGGTTATGTGTCCTGTACCCATGCCAGCTCCCTGTTATCCAGCTGACACCATGCATGCTCACCGGGCACTCTGACTCTGAGGGGAAGGTGCTCTGGCTGGCAGTAGCCTCAAATCCGTCTTAGCTCTTTTCCTTCACTGGATATCTGCCACCTGTGCCCAAGACTGGGCTGACACAGCAGACCTAACGACAGCGGTCTGTGCCCTGCAGGATGGCCAGCAACAACCAGGGCAGCACGAGCGAGGGGGACAGTGATAACTTCACATTCAGCTTCAAGATGTTCACCAGCTGGGACTACCTGATTGGGAATTCAGAGACCGCTGACAACAAATATGTCTCCATCACCACCAGCTTCAAGGTAGTCACCTCAGGGCCGTTCCCACTTCCTGGGGAACCCTGAGTCCCTCCGGTCACTGGGAGGGTTCTCCCAGCCAGGGCATGGGAAATAAGATCCCCAATTAGTTTGTGGTAAGAGCTTTCCCTGAAGTGGGAGCCTAGCTCTCAAGCCTTCAAGAAAGAATGCTCATGTGTGGTACTCACCATCTGTTTCTTAATGTGGTTGAGAATCATGGATGCTGGGCCCTGCCTCTTTCCTCTCAGAACTGCTTTCTGCTGGAGGAAGTGAAAAGGACTCACTTGGGGCAGCTGTTCTCCACTTTTACACATATTTGCCTGATCTGAGGTGCTTTAAAAAATCTTCTGGGCCCCACCCCCAGAGATTCTCATATAATTGGTCTAGGGTAGGGTCCTGGCGTTGGTTTCTTTTAAAAACTTCCCCAGGCAATTAGAACACCCACAGAGAGTTGAGAACCCTGGTTTGGGGATGTGGGAATAAATAAATCAGTTAAATGTATAATTCTACACTCAATTATCTTATTAATTTGCTCAAAAGAGAGGTGTGAGGTGGCCTACAGAACAAAGAACAAAAGCAAGCCTGAGGGTAAGCAGCTGGAATGCAGGGGGGAGCCCTGCACATCTCAGTGTTTCCCTCCTGACCGTATATACCACCCAGGGCTCTTTACTTTTAATTGAAGAATATTTGATTTACATGTTGTGTTAGTTTCTGTTGTACAGCAAAGTGATTCAATTATACATATATATTCATTTTCATATTCTTTACCATTATAGGTTATTACAAGATATTGAATATGATTCCCTATGTTATACAGTAGGACCTTGCTGTTTATCTATTTTATATATAATAGTAGTTTGCATCTACTAGTCCCAAACTCCTAATTTATTCCCCTGCTGTCTCCTTTAGTAAACATAAGTTTGTTTTCTATGTCTGTGAGTCTGTTTCTGTTTTGAGAAAAAAAAAAGTTTATCATTTTTTAGACTCCATTTATTTATGTATAAACAATATCATGACATTTGTCTATCTCTGACTTACTTCACTTTCTATGATAATCTCTGGATCCATCCATGTTGCTGCAAATGGCACTATTTCATTCTTTTTTATGGCTTTTAAAATTTTCATCCTTTTTAATATATAATTTTCCATAGGTACCACATCTTCTTTATTCATTCATCTGTGAATGGACTCTTAGGTTGCTTCCTTATCTTTGCTATTGTAAACAGTGCTGCTTTGAACATCGGGATGCTTCTATCTTTTGGAATTAGAGTTTTCATGTTTTCCAAATATATGCCCAAGAGTGGGACTGCTGGATCACGTGGTAGTTCTACTTTTAGTTTACTGTTCTCCATAGTGACAGCTCCCAGGAGACATAAGAGATGTGGGTTTGATCCCAGGGTCAGGAAGAGCCCCTGGAGGAGGACATGGCAACCCACTCGAGTACTCTTGCCTGGAGAATCCCTTGGACAGAGGAGCCTGGAGGGCTACACTCCATAGAGCCACAAAGAGTCGGGCATGACTGAAGTAACTTAGCATGCATGTATATAGTGGCTGCAACCGCTTACATTCCCACCAACAGTGTAGGAGGGTTCCCTTTTCTCCATACCCTCTCCAAAATTTGTTATTTTCTCTCATTCTGTAGGTTGTCTTTTTTTTTTTTTTCTTATGGTTTCCTTTGCTGTGCAAAAGCTTATAAGTCAAGAGTACTGGAGTGGGGTGCCATTGCCTTCTCCAATAAGTTTGTTTAGGCCCCATTTATTTACTTTTGTTTTCTTATTTTTATTGCCTTAAGAGAAGGAAGGAGATTTTTTAATCAACTAACAGTTATTGTGTTCAAGTTCAGCTTCAACTAACTCACAGACAGTTAAAATACATTAATGCACACAGTTCTCACAACACGTGTCCTGTTATATAAGTATATTATTTTGGTTTCTAACATATTCAGGGGAGAAGCCTTCTTCTTCCTAGATGTTCAAAGTGCTTCATAGACATTGACCTGCTTTGCCTCTCTCTAGTAGTCCTGGAGGAAGGGTCAAAACCCCTGTTGACCCCTACCCTGCCCTTAGATGCTCCATCACAGGCTCCCCATTGCTGTGGACAGGAGAACTGAGCCAGCTGCCTGCTCCAACAACCACCAAACCTAGAGGACTCTGGGACTCATGACTCAAGCCCTGACCCTGGTGGGTGTACCTGCCTTCTGCAAGCAACAACTGGTATCAGTGGGCAGCAGTCCATTCTCCTCCCAGAAGGGCCAAGAGAGAGGACAGGGAAGAAGGCAAGACCATCAAGCACTGCTGTGGTGTAGATCTGACCCCTGTAAGATCCTAGAGTAACAAAGTCTGACTGATCAGACAGTGGAAGCATTAGACTATCAAGAACTCTAAATGGTTTCAAAGAAGACATACAGATGGCCAGCAGGCACATGAAAAGATGTTCAACATTGCTAATTAACAGAGAGATGCAAGTCAAAACTACAATGAGGTGTCACCTCACACCAGTTAGAGCGGCCATCATGAAAAAATCTACAAATAACAAATGCTAGAGAGGGTATGGAGAAAAGGAAACCCTCCTTCACTGTTGGTGGGGATGTAAGTTGGTATAGCCACTATGGAAAACAGTATAGATGTTCCTCAGAAAACTAAAAGTAGAATTACGATATGATCCAGCATCCCACTCCTGGCCATATAGCCAGACAAAACTATAATTCAAAAAGATACATGCACTACTGTGTTCATAGACGCACTATTCACATTAGCCAATATATGGAAACATCTAAACGTCCAACTATAGGTGAATGGATAAAGAAGATGTAATATAATGTATCAGTTCAGTTCAGTCGCTCAGTCATGTCCGACTCTTTGTGATCCCATGAATCACAGCATGCCAGGCCTCCCTGTCCATCACCATCTCCCGGAGTTCACTCAAACTCACGTCCATTGAGTCGGTGATGCCATCCAGCCATCTCATCCTGTCGTCCCTCTCCTCCTGCCCCCAATCCCTCCCAGCATCAGAGTCTTTTCCAATGAGTCAGCTCTTCATATCAAGTGGCCAAAGTACTGGAGTTTCAGCTTTAGCATCAGTCCTTCCAAAGAACACCGAAGACTGATCTCCTTTAGGATGGACTGGTTGGATCTCCTTGCAGTCCAAGGGACTCTCAAGAGTCTTCTCCAACACCATAGTTCAAAAGCATCAATTCTTTGGCACTCAGCTTTCTTGAGATCTCATATGGTATCTGTCTTTCCTCTTTCTGACTTGACTTAGTATGATAATCGCTAGTTGCATCCATGTTGCTGCAAATGGCATTATTTCATTCTTTTTTACAGCCAAGTAAAAGAATGAATAATGCCATACTACTTGGTCATAGAAAAGAATGAAATAATGCCATTTGCAGCAACATGGATGCAACTAGCGATTATCATACTAAGTCAAGTCAGAAAGAGAAAGACAAATATCATATGAGATCTCTCATATGTGGAGTCTAAAGTATGACACAAATGCACCTACCTATGGAACAGAAACAGACTCACAGATGTGGAGAGCAGACTTGTGGTTCCAAGGGGGAGGGGGCTGAGGGTGGGGGTAGAGTAGGAGTTCGGGTTTAGCAGGATGTAAGCGGTTATATATGGAATAGATAAACAACAAGGTCCTACTGTAGAGCCTAGAGAACTATATTCAATATCCTGTGATAAACAATAATGAAAAGAATGTTTTTCTAAAAAAAAAGTATACATATATAACTGAATCACTTTGTTGTGCAGTAGTAATTAACACAACATTGTAGTTTATATTCAACTTTTAAAAAGTAAAGAAAGATCTCCTTCCAGGACTTTTGTGTCCAGGGGACCTCGTTTTCCACCCTTATTCTGCCACATACTAATTGTGCCACATTCTAATTTCACATACTATAAAAAAAATACTAATGCAGGGTATGTTTAATAATAAAAAATCTATTGTATTTGTATATATTAGCAGCAAGCAATTAGAAAGCAACTTCATTCCATTTATAATAAAATGACACAAAGTATAAAAAATTCCAAGGAATGGATTTCATACACACAAAATGTGCAAAGCTGCCTACACCAAAAAAGTATAAAACATTGCTGAAAGGAATTAATAAACTTTAAATAAATGGAGAAATATACCATGCCCATGGATTAGAACAGGGATCAATAAACTATAGCCCAAGGTCCAAATCCAGCCTGCTGTCTATTTTTATAAATAACATTTTATTGAAATAAAGTCATGCCCATTTATTATATATTGTCTATAGTTGCTTTCATGCTACAGCAACACAGTTAAGTAGTTATGAAAGACATCATGTGGCCTGCAAAGCCAAAACTATTTACTTTCTGATTTTTTATAGAAAAAAGTTTGACCAGAACTTTTTTATAGAAAAAGCCAGCCTTGGCTTAGAACACTTGATATTTTCAAGATTCAATTTTAATCTATTTGATCTGTAGATTTGAAACAAACTCAATGTGTTAGAAAAATCTCTCTGGGCATTAGTATCTATAACGTGGGTAAAAAAGGTAACTACTGTTGGTTTGCTGTTGGGATTAGGAAGAATAATGCATGGAAAGCATTTAGCACTGCAGCTGACATACAGTAAGTTTCCAATAAATCTAAGCTTTTGTCATTACATGTACCGAAATGGCAGTAAAAACAAAATACGTAATTTTTTAAGATTCCTTGTTTTCCTTCCTGTTCTACTGAAATACAATTGAAAGACAGCTCTGTATAAGTTTAAGATGTACAGCACTTATACACTGTATAAGTTTAAGGTGTATGCTTTGACTTACATCATGAAATGAGTAGCACAATAAGTTTAGTGAATCATCATCTCATATAGACACAAAATTTTTCCTTGTAATAAGAACTTAGGATTTACTCTCTTAAAAACTTTCATATGTAATATACAGTGATGTTAATTAGTTTCATCATGTTGTAATTTGAGACTTCTTTATCTTATAAATAGAAGTTTGTATCTTCTGACTACCTTCATCCAGTTTTCCCTCTGCCTCCAACCCCTACCTCTGGTAACCACAAATCTGATCTCTTTTTCTATAAGTTTGTTTGTTTAAATATAACTGACCTACAATTCAGTGTTACTTGTTGTACAGCATCAGTTCAGTTCAGTTCAGTTGCTCAGTCGTGTCTGACTCTTCACAACCCCATGAATTGCAGCACACCAGGCCTCCCTGTCCATCATCATCTCCCGGAGGTCACTCAGACTCATGTTTATCGAGTTAGTGATGCCATCCAGCCATCTCATCCTCTGTCATCCCCTTCTCCTCCTGGCCCAATTCTTCCCAGCACCAGAGTCTTTTCCAATGAGTCAACTCTTCTCATAAGGTGGCCAAAGTACTGGAGTTTCAGCTTTAGCATCATTCCTTCCCAAGAAATACCAGGGCTGATCTCTTTGCAGTCCAAGGGACTCTCAAGAGTCTTCTCCAACACCACAGTTCAAAAGCATCAATTCTTCGGTGCTCAGCCTTCTTCACAGTTCAACTCTCACATCCATACATGACCACAGGAAAAACCATAACCTTGACTAGACGGACCTTAGTTGGCAAAGAAATGTCTCTGCTTTTGAATATACTATCTAGGTTGGTCATAACTTTTCTTCCAAGGAGGAAGCGTCTTTTGATTTCATGGCTGCAGTCACCATCTGCAGTGATTTTGGAGCCCCAAAAAATAAAATCTGACACTGTTTCCACTGTTTCTCCATCTATTTCCCATGAAGTGATGGGACTGGATGCCATGATCTTCGTTTTCTGAATGTTGAGCTTTAAACCAACTTTTTTGCTTTCCTCTTTCACTTTCATCAAGAGGCTCTTTAGTTCTTCTTCACTTTCTGCCATAAGGGTGGTATCATCTGCATATCTGAGGTTATTGATAGTTCCCCCGGCAATCTTGATTCCAGCTTGTGTTTCTTCCAGCCCAGCGTTTCTCATGATGTACTCTGCATATAAGTTAAATAACCAGGGTGACAGTATACAGCCTTGACGTACTCCTTTTGCTATTTGGAACCAGTCTGTTGTTCCATGTCCAGTTCTAACTGTTGCTTCCTGACCTGCATACAGATTTCTCAGGTTAGGTGGTCTGGGATTCCCATCTCTTTCAGAATCTTCCACAGTTTATTGTGATCCACACAGTCAAAGGCTTTGGCATAGTCAATAAAGCAGAAATAGATGTTTTTCTGCAACTCTCTTGCTTTTTCCATGATCCAGAGGATGTTGGCAATTTGATCTCTGGTTCCTCTGCCTTTTCTGAAACCAGCTTGAACATCAAGGAGAGTCATCAAAGATATTTGTACATTTTGTACATTTGTACATTTCATACTCATGACTCACTTATTTTGCAAGTGGCAGTTTGTGCCTCTTAATCTCCCTCACCTACTCAAAATACATTTTATCAAAGTACCAGCTCCCACAAGACTGCAATGCTCTTACCACCTCAATTACTTAATTTCTGAAAATATAAGAAGTAGTCATCTCAGCAACCGAACAATTCCTTGTTATTATTCACATTTCGTTTTCACACATCCAGGAGTCAATAGTGGATGAACAAGAGAGCAACAAAGAGGAAAATATCCATCTGACAAGATTTCTCCGTGTCCTGGCCAACTTTCTCATCATCTGCTGCTTGTGTGGAAGTGGGTACCTCATTTACTTTGTGGTGAAGCGATCCCAGGAATTTTCCAAAATGCAGAATGTCAGCTGGTATGAAAGAAATGAGGTAAGATGGTATACCTGCTGAAGTGAATATCCTGAAATTACCCCATTCCTATGCCATTCAGCTGAATTATTGAATTCTGGACTGTGGAATTTATTTTAAGAAGTGAAATTACAATGCTTTCAAGTCAAGTAACATGAACATCTTGAACAGTCACCTGTTACTAGGCTTTCATAGCTGGATAAAGCTGGATTCAATCAACATGTCAGTCAGCTAAGTAGCCAGTTGTCATAACATGAATTTTTTTAAAAAGATGGTCCTTTCCTCAGGTCTGTACAGTGCCATAGATCATTAGTCAGTTGTCTAGTACTGCATGGGTGTGATTCTGGGCTGCCTTTCTGCTCCACTGGTCTATTTGTTTATTCCTGCACTAATAACATATTGATAAACTGTGACTCTATAGTATGTCTTGATACCTGATAGAATGAGTTCTCTCATCAAGACTCACAATTTTATTGTGATTGTATTGAACCTATAAATCTCAGGAATTTGACATCTGTGGTAGTTGGTAAAAATGGCTACAAGTTCTTCCCATTCTTATATGTGCATTTTTTTGAAATGTGATTTTATAGCCCCTCCCATGAAGAGGTGAAATCTGTTTCCCAATCCCTTGCCTTAGTCAGTGAAACAATAACAACCATGATACAGTTCAGTTCAGTTCAGTTGCTCAGTCATGACTGACTCTTTGCAACCCCATGGACTGCACCATGCCAGGCCTCCCTGTCCATCACCAACTCCTGCAGTTTTCTCAAACTCATATCCATCAACTTGGTGATTTCATCCAACCATCTCATCCTCTGTCATCCCCTTCTCTCGCCTTCAATATTTCCCAGCATCAGGGTCTTTTCCAATGAGTCAGTTCTTCTCATCAAGTAGCCAAAGTATTGGAGTTTCAACTTCAGCATCACTCTTTTCAATGAATATTCAGGACTGATTTCCTTTAGGTTGGACTAGTTTGATCTCCTTGCAGTCCAAGGGACTCTCAAGAGTCTTCTCCAACACCACAGTTCAAAAACATCAATTCTTTGGTGCTCAGCTTTCTTTGGAGTCCAATTCTCACATCCATACATGACCACTGGAAAAACCATAGCCTTGACTAGATGGACCTTTGTTGGCAAAGTAATGTCTCTGCTTTTTAATATGCTATCTAGGTTGGTCATAACTTTGCTTCTAAGGAGTAAGCGTCTTTTGATTTCATGGCTGCAGTCACCATCTGCAGTGATTTTGGAGCCCAAAAAAATAAAGTCTGACACTGTTTCCACTGTTTCCCTATTTGCCATGAAGTGATGGGACCGGATGCCATGATCTTAGTTATATGAACGTTGAGCTATAGGCCAGCTTTGTCACTCTCCTCTTTCACTTTCATCAAGAGGATTTTTATTTCTTCTCATTTTCTGCCATAAGGGTGGTATCATCTGCATATCTGAGGTTATTGATATTTCTCCCAGCAATCTTGATTCCAGCTTGTGCTTCTTCCAGCCCAGCAATTCTCATGATGTACTCTACAGATATGTTAAATAAGCAGGGTGACAATATACAGCCTTGACGTACTCCTTTCCCGATTTGGAGCCAGTCTGTTGTTCCATGTCCAGTTCTAACTGTTGCTTCCTGACCTGCATACAGGTTTCTCAAGAGGCGGGTGAGGTGATCTGGTATTCTCATCTCTTTCAGAATTTTCCACAATTTATTGTGATCCACACAGTCAAAGGCTTTGGCATAGTCAATAAAGCAGAAATAGATGTTTTTCTGGAACTCTCTTGCTTTTTCCATGATCCAGCAGATGTTGGCAATTGGATCTCTGGTTCCTCTGCCTTTCTGAAACAAGCTTGAACATCTGGAAGTTCATGGTTCATGTATTATTGAAGCCTGGCCTGGAGAATTTTGAGCATTACTTTACTAGCATGTGAGATGCATGCAATTGTGTGGTAGTTTGAGCATTCTTTGGCATTGCCTTTCTTTGAGATTGGAATGAAAACTTACCTTTTCCAGTCCTGTGGCCACTGTTGAGTGTTCCACATTTGCTGGCATAGTGACTGCAGCACTTTCACAGCATCGTCTTTCAGGATTTGAAATAGCTCCACTGGAATTCCATCACCTCCACTAGCTTTGTTCATAGTGATGCTTCCTAAGGCCCACTGGCTTCACATTCCAAGATGTCTGGCTCTAGGTGAGTGATCACACCATGATGATTATCTGCATCATGAAGATCTTTTTTGTACAGTTCTTCTGTGTATTCTTGCCATCTCTTCTTAATATCTTCTGCTTCTGTTAGGTCCATACCATTTCTGTCCTTTATTGAGCCCATCTTTGCATGAAATGTTCCCTTGGTATCTCTAATTTTCTTGAAGAGATTTCTCATCTTTCCCATTCTATTGTTTTCCTCTATTTCTTTGTATTGACTGCCGAGGAAGGCTTTCTTATCTCTCCTTGCTATTTGGAACTCTGCATTCAAATGGGTATATCTTTCCTTTTTTCCTTTGCTTTTCACTTCTCTTCTTTTCACAGCTATTTGTAAGGCCTCCTCAGACAGCCATTTTGCTTTTTCACTTTTTTTTTCTTGGGGATGGTCTTGATCCTTGTCTCCTGTACAATGTCACAAATCTCCATCCATAGTTCATCAGGCACTCTATCTATCAGATCTAGTCCCTTAAATATATTTCTCATTTCTACTGTATAATCATAAGAGATTTTATTTAGGTCATACCTGAATGGTCTAGTGGTTTTCCCTACCTTCTTCAATTTAATTCTGAATTTGGCAATAAAGAATTCATGATCTGAGCCACAGTCAGCTCCTGGTCTTGTTTTTTGCTGACTGCATAGAGCTTCTCCATCTTTGGCTGCAAAGAATACAATCAGTCTGGTTTCAGTGTTGACCATCTGGTGATGTCCATGTGTAGAGTCTTCTCTTGTGTTGTTGGAAGAGAGTATTTGCTATGATCAGTGCGTTCTCTTGGAAAAACTCTGTTAGCCTTTGCCCTGCTTTATTCTGTACTCCAAGGCCAAATTTGCCTGTTACTCCAGGTGTTTCTGGACTTCCTACTTTTGCATTCCAGTTCTCTATAATGAAAAGGACATCTTTTGGGGGTGTTAGTTCTAGGTCTTGCAGGTCTTCATAGAACCATTCAACTTCAGCTTCTTCAGCATTAATGGTTGGGGCATAGACTTGGATTACTGTGATACTGAATGGTTTGCCTTGGAAATGAACAGTGGTCATTCTTTCGTTTTTTTAGCTTGCATCCAAGTACTGCATTTTGGACTCTGTTGTTGACTATGATGGCTACTCCATTTCTTCTAGGGGATTCTTCCCCACAGTAGTAGATATAAGGGTCATCTCAGTTAAATTCACCCATCCAGTCCATTTTAGTTCACTGATTCCTAAAATGTCGACATTCACTCTTGCCATCTCTTGTTTGACCACTTACAATTTGCCTTGATTCATGGACATAACATTCCATGTTCCTATGCAGTATTGCTCTTTACAGCATCAGACCTTGCTTCCATCACCATGATACAAGCAGACTTGAAAAGTGCTCGTGTTTTGGAACTTGCTTTCTTGGGAACCTGAAATATCCATCATGTGGATGATGCCAGGCCAGCCTCCTAAATGATGAGAGACACATGGCCCAATTTTCTCATTACCCTAGGTGATAGCTGATCCACTACCAGATGTATAAATGAAAACATCAGCCATCAGCTGACTATAGATATTAATACATGAATGAACCCAGGTGAGACCAGCAGAAGAACCACCTTGCTAAGCCCAGAAAATATTACTGACCCAAAGAAGAAAGAATCTACCTCCCATCATAAGGCAAGAAAGGATAAAAAAGGAAATGTGAAACTGGCAGGACAAATATAAAGCACAAAATCAGATAGACTTAAATATAAATGTATCAGTGATTTCAAGAATGTGAATGAATGAAAGCTATAGCTCAAAGTCAGTGATAGTCAGCTTGAGTTTTTTAAAAATGATATTTACACTTAATTTCTAAAACACTAAGCTATGAGAGGAATATAAAAGATGCTCAAGGTGAATTCTCCCTTTAATGGAATTGCCAGTCTCCTCAGGAAGCAGGTTTGGCAAGAATAAACTTTGGCACAACCAGTAATAAGCAGGAAGAATGTGATCAAATAAGACGTTTCGCATTTCAGACGTGTGACAGGTGGGAAAGCCCGTGTGAGCTGGAGAGACTGGGGGATTTTATGGCAAAGGCAGAAATCAAGCTGAGCATCAGACAAACGTTAGAGAAGGGCCGTGGTGGATGTGGTGCCAGGACAGCTTTCTAGTAGGAAGCACTGCGTGAGCAGGGCTGGAGGAAGGAAGGTCATGAGAAGCCAACCCAAAGGTCAGTGTGAGAGGGTGGAGGGGAGTGAGCCACAGTCCAGAAGAGCTGATCAACCTGCACTTCGATCAGCAGTTCAAGATACTCTCCACTAGGTGGGCAGACTCAGTGGCAGAAAGAATGTTCTACTGTGGCTGGCAGTTCCATTATTTGAGTCAGGATTTTCCCAAAGTTGAAGCCAAAATTTAGTTCTTACCACGTTCTGCACTGTTGGCTTATGGCTTATCCCCTGATTCTCACAACCAAGTCCACCATCACCATTTTACACACAAAGAAACAAGAAGCTCAGAGAAATTATGTAACTTTCTCTAAATTACAAAGCCAGTAAGCAATAGACCAGGGGCTAAAACCCAGAGAGCTGACCTCAAAGGTCACACTCCATTCCACATGCCTCTACTGTCGGTTTTGCTCCATGATTAAGCTTCTGGTCTTCCATTCTCCTGAGATGAGATGACTCCTAATGATTCACAACTTTTACCAAACACAAAGCTCTGTCCCATGTGTTAATTCACTTCCTTCTCAAAGATTGCTATTTTTATCAATGCTACTGGTAACAATCATTGTGACAAGCAGTCCCAGAGCATATGGTTCCTATGTCAGGGTCACACAGCACGTTGTGGAGACCCCAGGTGGGGCATTTCTAGAGGCAGAGGAGGGGGCAGGCAACCTGGAGATGGAGATGCATGACCCTGAGGGTACAGAGATGGTGGACAAGCAAGTGACATTGATGACAAACTAGCCCAGCTCTCCTGACTTCCCAGGTAGAAATTGTGATGTCTCTGCTTGGGATGTTCTGTCCCCCTCTGTTTGAAACTATTGCCACCCTGGAGAATTACCACCCACGCATTGGATTGAAGTGGCAGCTGGGGCGCATCTTTGCACTCTTCCTGGGGAACCTCTACACCTTTCTCTTGGCCCTGATGGATGACGTCCAGCTGAAGGTAGAGACCACAAACTTCTTCCCAGTTTCTAGTGTCCACCATGTTACTTGTTTAAGTATAATAATTTCCTTGTGTATGATTCATATTAAGTAAATTTTAGAAAGGTCAGAAAAATAAAATGAAGAAAAAATGCCACCAGATTCTTATGACCCAACTGTTAACATTTTGCTTCAGTTCTTTACTGTCTTTCTCTCAGGTTATCTTTTTTCACATCTGCCTCCAGTCATTTGATAACCTTAATATTGTCTGCAGCCTTTCAAGTACTGTTTCTTAGCTGCCATATGTTTACTAGCTGACAAGTGTCCATTGAAATGAAAAGTGATGGTAGAGTTACCCTTTCATCCCTGCTCACCAGTTATGGTGCACCCACTAAGTCAGGCCCTGGGGGTACAGCAGAGAGCAAGACCCAGTCCTGTTCCAGGGGAGACAGACTCATTCATCACAGCACTCTGGGCCAGGTGCCTCAGTGTGGGTGAGCCCAGGGCAGCAGGACAGTGCACAGGAGGGGCTGCAGACCCCACCATGAGGGGTCTTAGTGGACACTGGAAAACATCAGAGGGAAGAGCTTAGGCAAATAGAGAACTGTGAGTTAGCTGAACAGTTGCATGAAGGGCAGGAAGTGAAAGATGAGACTGGGCAAGGGTCAGATGGTGATGGTCTTTTTTCCATGCCTCCCTCCTCGTGAATTTCCCTGAGATTAACAAGACGCTGCTGGAAGAGTCTACGCATAGTAGTGACTGGATCTGGCCCTTGCCTGCCCTCCATCTGCATCTCTCACTTTCCTCCTACCCTAATAAACTGCTTCACCCTTCTGAGCTCACATGTCCTCCTCTCTTGCCTCACTCTCCACTCTCCTCCCCGTGTTTGACTAGTTGAGTTATCCTTCTGCAGTTTGGCTCAGATGTCCCCACCTCCAGGAAAGGGCCCCATGGTCTGAAGTGGATTTCCTCAGTCCCCAGAGAACATTTCGCACAGCTTTTATCACTCTGTTCTGCAAGTGTCTGCTCATCTGTCTCCCTTACTACTAGACTGAGGGAGTGTAAGTGTCACTTACTAGGCTGGCAGTTTTCTGAGGTTAGCTCCATTCACTCCTCTGTCACTCTTGTGTCTCCCTTGCCTTATATGCCCAGAATAAATTAATCTCAAAATAAGAGTGAATACTTGGATGGCTGAAGAATAACTTAAAGAAGGAAAATTCCTGGGAAAAACCCAGGGACTTCAGCCAGTTGCCCCTCCTGCTTCTCTATAGATTGAAAGGGTGGGGAGGGCAGTTCTGGGGAGACCCTGTTAAGGGACAGGGCAGAGGCTAGCTGCTTGTGGCATATGCTGGCTTCAGTTGTTCTTTCTGTAGAAACTGTTGAACCTTCCCTGGCTCTTTCCAACCGCACATCTCCATCTTCCCTCTAGCTTTCTAATGAAGAGACGATAAAGAACATCACTCACTGGACTCTGTTTCACTACTACAACTCCTCAGGCTGGAATGAGAGTGTCCCCCGACCCCCCCTGCACCCTGCAGATGTGCCCCGGGGTTCTTGCTGGGAGACGGCTGTGGGCATTGTGAGTAATTATGCTCTCCTGAAAAGGTGGTCCCTATTCTCAGCTCTTTGTTATCCCTTTCTTGATGTTTCCACAAATGGCAACCCACTCCAGTGTTCTTGCCTGGAGAATCCCAGGGACGGGGGAGCCTGGTGGGCTGCCGTCTATGGGGTCACACAGAGTCGGGCACAACTGATGCGACTTAGCAGCAGCAAAATGTCAAGCCAGCATTTCTTAGGAAAGTTCCACCTTTTCACATTTCCCTTTTTTTCAGCGTCCCACACATTTCTCTATGTCCTCCATCTGCCAATCCATACCACTTGAATTTATTTAGAGTTTTACTGCAGATTTCACTAAAAGCCTGAGGTTCTCCACCTGGAAATCATAAATAGATAATCCTAAAAACTGGGTATAGGATTTTGTGTGTATATGCATCTGTGCATTTTTCTGTAAAGAGAATTAAAGGTTTTCATTAGAAAGTCAAAAATTAACAACAACCTTTTCTGCTTATCCACTTTCACACTGTCCTTGTACTTTCACAGTGCAGATTTCTAAGGCTAGTGTTCTTTGCTTTCGCAGGTGGAAATCTGAAGTATTCACGGGTAACATAGAGATCAGCTGCCGTCTCCTCCTCAGCTGCATCTCTTTGCATGGGATTTCTATTCACCTGTCACTGCTGAATAATCCACTCCCCAATGGCACCCCACTCTAGTACTCTTGCCTGGAAAATCCCATGGACGGAGGAGCCTAGTAGGCTGCAGTCCATGGTGTTGCTAAGAGTCGGACACGACTGAGCGACTTCACTTTCACTTTTCACTTTCATGCATTGGAGAAAGAAATGGCAACCCACTCCAGTGTTCTTGCCTGGAGAATCCCAGGGATGGTGGAGCCTGATGGGCTGCCGTCTATGGGGTCGCACAGAGTCGGACACGACTGAAGCGACTTAGCAGCAGCAGCAGCAGCAGAGCATTGGACGGAGAAGGAAATGGCACCCGACTCCAGTACTCTTGCCTGGAAAATCCCATGGATGGCGGAGCCTGGTAGGCTGCAGTCCATGGGGTCACTGAGAGTTGGACACAACTGAGCAACTTCACTTTCATTTTTCACTTTCATGCATTGGAGAAGGAAATGGCAACCCACTCCAGTGTTCTTGCCTGGAGAATCCCAGGGATGAGGGAGCCTGGTGGGCTGCCGTCTATGGGGTCGCACAGAGTCAGCCATGACTGAAGTGACTTAGCAGCAGCAGAGCATTAGAAAATAATGTTTTTAACTGAGAGTAATGAAGTCCAGTGGAAGAGGGGATTACATCACACACCCTGACAAACATTGTCTGTGGGTCCACCAGCAGATATTTTCCTGCTGTAGAGTCTCTTTCCTATGGGGTCCTGGAGGATTTTCTCTCTACTTGCTTCATGGAGGGCTAAGACTCACCACTTCTCATCTCCTCTGGTTCAGAGTCCCCCATTTTCATCAAAACCTCTTCATCTTTAATGTGAAGAGCAACTCACATTTCTAAACCCATCACAGTTATATAACAGAGAAAGTCTTCACATGAGTAAAACCCACCCTCTTTGGAAGACCGAAGAGCTCATTACCTAGGTGATTTCTTTGGAATATTCTGCTGTAGAATTTCTCTTTTCCAACCTCACTTCCTTGGAGGGCATCTCTCTTGACTTCCTCCCTGAATGCTCATCACTGATTAAAGCTTGCTTCTTTCTGAGCTTGCTGGTGGTGACACTTTTGAAGTGTTATGTCCTGCTTACCCAAGTTCATCTCCATCCCAGGCCCCAGAGCATCACCTTGCACAGGTGTGGAGACCAAATATAAGTTGGTTTGTCTTTTACTTAAGAGTATTAGGATTGAGGAAAAACCATACAAAAAGCATCAGCTGTTCATCCAGCAAACATTTATTAATCATCTTGGAAGATACAAAAATGAATAAAGCAGGCCCTATGCCCCTGGGAACTCCAAGCCTATTGGATGTCTTGAAGGTTTTAATGATGTCTGGTAGATCTTTTCAACTTTTTAAAAAATCAATAAATTATATGTACTCTGCAAAGCAGAAAAAACTTTGTTTCTTTGCTTTAAGCTCTTATTCCATGTGCCTCTGTAAAAAACCTAGATTATTTTCTCTACATACTGGAAAAAAAATATTCAATCAGCAGAGAGTGAAGTATGTCAGCTGCTGTCCCCAAGGACAGTGGTCAGACTCAGTCTTAGTTGGCACAGATGGTACTTCAGAGCAAATGGGGGAAGCAAGGAGTAAACCTTCAGATCTTTCATTTGTGCAATAGTGCTGATAACTAGCAAATACTGGGTGTTGCCAACTACCAGGAAATTTGTATGCATAATCATTAAGCTCCCCAATAAACTTGCAAGGTTAATGTCAACATCAAAATGTTCAGAGACTATTCAAAGCAATAAATTAGTAACTTGTAACTAACTTAACTGGAAACTGTAGTAAGCATTTTTCAAAGCATGGAGTCTTATCTGCACCACCATTCTGCTACCATCAATCAAAGAGTCACACAAAAAAATATGTATCGGGGTGGGGGCATGGCATGCCTGCAGTCAGTTGGGAGAAGTGGGCATGATCAAACCCTGACTACCCCCTTTTGCTTTGTTCCTTTTTGCAGGAATTCATGAGGCTGACAGTGTCTGACATGCTGGTAACATATATCACCATCCTGCTGGGTGACTTTCTGCGGGCTTGCTTTGTCCGGTTCATGAACTACTGCTGGTGCTGGGACCTGGAGGCTGGATTTGTAGGTCATCATTTCCTGAACATTCTGCAGAAAGGCATTCCAACCATCCTCTCTGATATAGTTAGATGCATTCTATTATTTTCTTTAGATATTTAATGTCAATCCCATTCTGTGAAGTAGTAAAGTATTTCATTTTTTTCTAGGCAAGATGCAAAATTCAATAGATTGAAACATGTATAATATCATATAAGAAACTAACTGCCAGTCCAGGTTCAATGCAGGATACAGGATGCTTGGGGCTGAGATGACCCAGAGGGATGGTACGGGGAGGGAGGTGGGAGGGGGTTCAGGATTGGGAACACATGTACACCTGTGGCGGATTCATCTTGATGTATGGCAAAACCAATACAATATTGTAAAGTAATTAGCCTCCAACTAAAATAAATAAATTTAAATTTAAAAAAATTTTTAATAAATCTAAAAAAAACGTTTTTTAAAAATATTTTCAAATTTTGAATTCCCAAGATTTAACCTTCCTGTATTTAGATTTGGCATGTTTCCTCCTTTGACCCACACTCACGTGACCTTCCTTTTCTCTCCCCTCACTTTGCTTTCCTCTTCTCTCATTCTTGTCACTTTTTATCTCCACATCTGGAAGACAGATCAGGAAGCAGGTTTAAGCTGGCCTCACAGAGACCGCAGCTCCCCACTGCAGCTCCCAGTGCTCACACACTTTGTGTCCTTTCAAATGGTTGACTAATCTCCAAAACTCTGAAAATCAGAGTCAGGTTGAAAATGTGAATCTGTCTGAGCTCACTCCTTTCCAAGAGGAAGATGAGAAAAGAAAATTGGAGGAGTGACTGATCTATTTTGTTTGCTTTTAAAGATTTCTTTACATTTGACTCCTCGTTTAATTATTTGCATTTTGTTATTTATTTTATTTATACCTTAGATTACTTGATTATAATTTCAAGATACATTTCCGGTTAAAGCATTGATAAAACATTCTCTTAGGGGGTCTCCCAAGAACACACTGTCAACCTGCAGGCCCTAAAAGGTAAAATTCTCTCTCTCATTTTTTTTAAATTTGACTACATCTTGTGGCTGATGGAATCTTAGTTCTCTTACCAGGGACTGAACCTGGACCCCCAGCAGTAGAAGGGTGGAGCCCTAATCCCTGGACCACCATGAAATTTCCAAAAAAAAATTCTCATTTTTTAAATTGAAGAAGACATTGAAGAATGCTTCAAGTTTGAGAAATTTAAAACTCTTTTTAGGGGCTTCCCTGTTTGCTCAATGGTAAAGAATCTGCCTGCCAGTTCAGGACCACAGTTTCAAGCCCTAGTCCGGGCAGATCCCACATGCACGGGACAGCTAAGCCTGTGGTTCAACCGCAGGTATTGAACCTGCTCTGCTGAGCCTGTGAGCCGCAACCCCCAAAGCCCAGGCACACTGCAAAGCCACGTGCTCTGCAACAAGAGAAACCGCTGCAATGAGAAGCCCGCACTGCAACCAGAAAGTAGCCCCTGCTTGCCACAACCGAAGAGCAGCAACAAGCTCTCCGCGAGCAGCAATGGAGACCCAGCACAGTCAAAAATAAATAAATAAAAACTACATCTTAAGGGAAAAAAAACTCTTTGTAAAAAGTGAAAAAATGTTAAAGAAATAGAACCCTGAATCTGAGGTTCCTCTGTGGCCACCAGAGCAGGCTCTTTGCAGTGGAGTGGCCTGGTCAGTTGGCTGGTAGTGGGATCTGGCTGACACCACCTAACAGACTTTCTCTCTCTCTCCTCTTTCTCTCTTTCCCTCCAGCCCTCATATGCTGAGTTTGATATTAGTGGAAATGTGCTTGGTTTGATCTTCAACCAAGGAATGATCTGGTGAGTTATCCATTTCCTCTGGGCATCACCTCATCTGGGAAGTCAAAAAGCTGGAATCCCAGGCTTAGCCTCTCAATCAGCAGGAGAGAGGCTGGACAAGTCATCTGGCCTCTCTGAGCTCCTTTCCTTCACTTGAGCAGGACTAGATTTAAACCAGGATAGTGTCTGGCCCACTCTGTTGCTACCATGTACATAGCGAGGGGAGAGAAGAGTGAAGGAGAGAGAAGGAAAAAAAGAAAGAGGGAGGAGAGAGGAGAGAAGCAAGAAAGAAAAAAAGGAAAAAGTAGGATGGGAAGGAAGGAAGAGGAAGAAAGGGAGGCAGCAGGAAGCAGTGGGGAAGAAAGATAGGAAAGAGGGAGACACCTGAACTAAGGAAGCTGCCTGACTTCAGCCAAAGGCTTTCAAGTGTGTTAGTCGCTCAGCCATGTCCGACTCTGTGACCCCATGAACTGCAGCCCACCAGACTCCTCTGTCCATGGGATTCTCCATGTAAGAATACGAGTCAGTTGCCATTTCCTTCTCCAGGGGCTCTTCCTGACCCAAGGATTGAACCTGGGTCGCCTGCATTGCAGGCTGTTTCTTTACCATCTGAGCCACCAGAAACCTGGCAAAGGCTTTCAAGGGCTCATTGCAAGCCAATATCCAATTCTTTTAATTTAAGGACTTCAGATACTTCTCTGAGCAGCAGTGCAGTTTAATGGAGACCACAGAGTAACAAGAGGCCATGTAATTTGCTCCGTGGCTGGAGGCGGGGCAGTGGTAAAATCCTGGCTAGAACCCAAGCCAGTAATGCTTACAACATCCCTGTCCTGAGGAATGGATGGCTATGGCTTGGTGATAAAGGTCCTGGTTAAGTGGGAGATCCCTTCCTTTGGGACCTACAGGGAAAGCAGCAAGGCCTCCTGCCCCTAGCCCATCAGCCCCATTTCCTTCTGCCATCTTTCCCTGGCCTCTCCTGCTGTCTAGTCAACCAGGTGTGTCATCTCTGCCCTTCCAGGATGGGTTCCTTCTACGCCCCGGGACTGGTGGGCATTAATGTGCTGCGCCTGCTGACCTCCATGTACTTCCAGTGCTGGGCAGTGATGAGCAGCAACGTCCCCCACGAACGCGTGTTCAAGGCCTCCCGCTCCAACAACTTCTACATGGGCCTCCTGCTGCTGGTGCTCTTCCTCAGCCTCCTGCCCGTGGCCTACACCATCATGTCCCTTCCGCCCTCCTTCGACTGCGGGCCATTCAGGTGCAGTCTCGGTTGGAGGGGAGCAGCTCCTTTCCTGGGACCGTCTGCTCAGAGGTCTCAGGCCCAGAATTCCAGTTCTGATATCACATCAGCCTGCAAAAGGCCATGGAATGGAGCTTTGGGCAAGTTATTAACACTGTCAACAGAGCTTTCTGCAGGAGGGAGATGTTTTATGTCTGTGCTATCCAGCATGGTAGCCACCAGCCACATTTGGCTGTGGAGCACTCGAAATGAGGACCAAGAAGTGCAAGTTCTAATTTTATTTCACTTTAATTAATTTTAATGTAAATAAGCAGCAGTGGCTAATAGCTACCATATTTGTTATGGTATGGTTATAGTTCTCCAACCCATATTGGAAAGCGCAGTTTTAACTTTTTAACATATGGATAATCTACTGCCCTGGATTACCTTAGAGTTAACAGGGAGTATTCTGAAAATGAAATGACCATCGTTTACAAGTGCCATTCAAATGTGAAGCAGCTGCCGAGACTCTTGACTGGGTCCCTGTGCTCTACAGAGTACTATGGGCCAAACTAGGTTTACAGACACTATACAAAGAGACAATTATGTAAAGAGCTAGATGGAGAGGTAATGTGTATCCACTGCTCTGCTTCCAAATGCAACACCCTATGAAAACAAAGCCCTTTCTTTCCTGCATAAAAAAAGACTCTGTGGTTCAAGAGTTGGGATGCTGCCCCTCTTATCAGCCACCTCCTTACTTAGAAATATGCAGTGTACACTCCTTTATTCAAGGCTCTGCAGTAACATGCAGTGAGATATGGTGTGCAAGCTGGTGCCTCTATCCCCGCTAACCACAGACCGTTGCTTCACAGAACACCATCCAGGGCCAGGAGGAGGCTGAGGCAAGTAAGGTGCCCACCCTGAACTTGTTCAACCCCAAAGGCAGCACCTCCTTAAACTGTGCACCCCAAGGCCTCACCCACCTCACTCCAGTCCTGGCCCTGCTTGCTAACGTGGGTCCACATGCTTTGGGAAATGCTGAGCTGGAACTTAGTTTATAGACTGACCTTGAGAAAGCCTGTGGTTGTGCCCCACAGCAAGGGCCTGGAGTTCTGAGGAGTCCTTGGCAGGAGGGCTCATGGCAGAGTGTGATGGGGTTGAAAAGGGGTCCAGACAGAAGAAAAAGGGGGGCTGAGTCCAGAGTGGAGCACCAAACTGAGCCGTAGGAGGCCTCCATGCCAGGCTGAGGACAACCACAGCAGCGGCAGAGCCTCTTTTGGCTTCTTCCTGAGCAAGGTTGGGAAGGCTGGGCTCGGGAAGTGAACACTGGTGCCCCTTTCTCCAGACCGCCCACCTGTCCCAGGCAGGAGGTCAGAGTGGGCCCGCACCACGTCTGGCCCTCAGCACCTGCCCCACTCTTGCTTCATCTGCTTCCTGAGGCCCTTGACAGCCGACCCCAGATAGCAGAGGAAGGGACCTGAAAATGGAGCCTGGGAGAACATTTGGCTGCCACCTCCTTCCTGTCCCTCTTCTGATCAAAACCCACCAACAGCTAGAACATTCCTCACAGCTGTTCTCTCACTTGCTTCAGTCAAAGTCTCAGTCCTGTACGACTCTTTGTGACCCCGTGGACTATGCAGTCCATGGAATTCTCCAGGCCAGAATACTGGAGTGGATAGCCTTTCCTTTCTCCAGGGGATCTCCCCAACCCAGGGATTGAACCCAGGCCTCCCACACTGTGGGCAGATTCTTTACCAGCTGAGCCACAAGGGAAGCCCAAGAATACTGGAGTGGGTAGCCTATCCCTTCTCCAGGGGATCTTCCTGACCCAAACATCGAACCAGGGTCTCCTGCATTGCAGGGGGATTCTTTACCAACTGAGCTACAAGGGAAGCCACTTGCTTCAGAGCTTTACTCAGTGGGCTCATTTTCAGTGAGACCTTCCCTAGAGATGGTAACTCAAATCACACACACACACCTTATCATTACTTCTGATGATCACATCCCTTCATCAACATCTAGCATGCCACTCTTTCTCTTTCCTTTTTTGATCTTATTTGTTGCCCATCTCTCCCAACCAGACCATAAGCTCCATGAAGGTGTGATTTTCTTTTTCTTCCTTTCTCCCTGGTTTATACCCAGTATCTAGGAGAAAACACCTGGTTTATGGTCAGTTCTTGAACCAGCCCCTTCACCTTGCAGAAATTCACTTTTCCAGGGAGGGATTTAGGGTTTGGACCAAATCCAGGCAGGCAACATAAATGAGTGAGGTAGACAGCACTGTATAGCATGAAGTTAAAAGTAAGGGTTGGCAAATGACAGCCGTGGGCCAAATCCAGACCACCCCTTGTTTTTGTAAATAAAGTTTTATTGGGACACAGCCTCATGCATTTGCTTGCATATATGGCTGCTTTCTAATTACAACAGCAGAATTTAAATAGCTCCAACAGAGACCACCTGGTTCACAAAGTCTAAAATCTTTTCAGAGAAAAATTGCCATCCCCATGATTTAGAGCATAGAGTCTAGAGCCTGGTCTCTTGTTTGCCAGCTGGGTCATCTTGAACAAGTTATACTGCAAATTCATCATCTCTGAGATGGAAATAATGGTAGTGCCTCCTTCATAGGGTGGCTGTAAGGATTTAGTGGGCTATTATCTATTAAGTACTTGGAGAAGTATGCTAATCCATTGTAGGACATATATACAAGTTTGTTAGTTTCAGTCCTGACCAAATCCAGGGTAGCTGGTAATCATAACAATACTATGAGGTGGTAAGCATTATCTATACCAAGGATCGCTAACTTTTTCTTTTAGAGCCTGAAAGTACATACTTTAGGCTTTGGGGATCAAGAGGCAAAAATCAAGACTATTATGTAGGTACTTATATAACAGGAGAGGAACAAACGTCCACAAAGTTTTTATTGACAAAATTAAAAATATGATAATAATAGAGTATAATTTTTTGTAATACAGGGCTATGAATAAGAAGAATGGAATTCTTCTGAGGGAAAGGAGGTGATATTTCACACAATAGAAGGTCAAAGTTGCTATTCTTTGTCAGAAATTAGGGGATTCCTTGGTGGCTAAGTGGTTAAGACTGCACTTCCACTGCAGTGGGGGGGGGGGGGGGAATTCAATCCCTGGTTGAGGGACTAAGATCCCACAGGCCGTGCGGCAAAAAAAAACAAACGTCAATTGTCCTGCCCAGACTGCTGCCTTTGCTGCCTGGATCCACTTTAGTAACATGGCAACACATCTACCACCATAGGGAAAAAAACTGACATAAGCTTCATTACTGCCAAGCCACTGAACTGCTGTGCAACAAGTCAGGATATTCGGTTTCTATTTCTGATAAAAATGTACATATATAAAAATGATTAAAAGTCATGAGAGAAAATGTTTACCATTGACATTGTTGATTCAGATGTACATGATAGATTCAAATGTTTTCTGCAAATTACTTAGCGATGAATAAGAATAACCATAGTCTGCACAAACTGAAAGTTTCACAAACTATGTTAATTTGTTCAGCTGGGCATTCTTCACTGTATACAGTTTGACCATTGCCAGTTGTAGCACATCATAGCAGATTCTCCTTTATTTCAGTTGTGCTGAATCCCAGTCAGTTCAGTTATACTAAATTAGTGTTTTCAATTTCTTTGAGAAACTTTCACCCATATATGTCCTGCACAGAATATTCATGGGAGTTAATTCTCCAGTCACCTCAGACTTGGCATTAACTCCTCAAATAAATATCCAAGCAGTATCAGGTACATCTGTTGACTCATCAAAAGCCAAAGAAAATCACTTGAGATCACTTGCCTTGTGTCTGAATAGGACATTGTTCTCAATGTTTTCAACTCCTCAAACAGCTGCTCTTGGCAGAAAATCTAGACGTTTTAAGTTTATTTTCTCTGAATACATTTCTTTAGCTCCTACAATTTAATACTTCATCACTAGTAAATGAGAAACATGATTTTGGAAACTAGAGGAAAGGGGATCCTTGTTGTATAGACAGAAAGCTTAACTAAACTATGTCCTTCCATTACATGGAAAGATAAATTTGTAAATGATAAACTTGAATGTTTAGCTGAGGATGTTTTTTCAAGAACAATCTTAGTAAAAATTATTTTTCTGTTTTTTAATTGAAGTATAGTTGATTTACAATGTTGTGCCAATTTCTGTTGTACAGCAAAGTAGTTATATATATGCATACATTCTTTTTATAAATATTCTTTTCCATTATAGTTTATCCCAGGAGATTGGATATAACTTCCTGTTCTTCCTGTTCTATAAGTAGGACCTTGTTTATCCATTCTAAATGTAATAGCTTGCATCTCCTAACCACAAACTCCCAATCCATCCGTCCCCCAATCCCCACTCCTTGTCAACCGCAAGTCTGTCCTCTGTGTCTGTGTCTATTTCTGATTTGTGAATAAATCCATTTCTGTTATATTTTAGATTCCACATATAAGTGATATCACAGGATATTTCTCTTTCTCTTTCTGACTCACTTCACTTAATGTGATGATCTCTGATTGTGTCCATGTTGCTGCACATGGCATTGTTTCATCCTCTCTAATGACTGAGTGGTTTTCTGTTGTATGTATGTACTACACCTTCTGTATCCGTTTATCTGTCAGTGGATACTTAGTTTGTGTCCATGTATTGGCTATTGTGAATAGTGCTGCTATGAACATAGGGCTGCAGGTGTCTTTTTGAATTACAGTTTTGTCCAGGTATATGCCCAGGAGTGGAATTGCTGGGTTATATGGTAGCTCTGATTTTTAGTTATTTTAAGGAACCTCATTAATGTTCTCCGTAGTAGCTGCACCAATTCACGTTCCCACCAACAGTGTAGGAGAGTTTCCTTCTCTCCACACCCTCTCCAGCATTTGTGCAGACTTCTTCATGATGGCCATTCTGATCAGGGTGAGGTGGGACCACATTGTTGTTTTCTTTATTTAATTAATTTTATTTTTGTTTGTGCTGGGTCTTCGTTGCTGTGTGCAGGCTTTCTCTAGTTGCTGAGAGTGGGAGCTCCTCTAGTTGCAGTGCTCAGCCTTCTCTTGTTGTAGAGCACAGGCTCCAGGGACACGAGCTTCAGAAGCTGTGGTGCATCGGCTTAGCTGCTCGCAGGCAAGCAGAATCTTCCTGGACCAGGGATTGAAGCTGTGTCCTCTGTATTGACAGGTGGATTCTCATCCACTGAACCACCAAGGAAATCCCTTACTGTATTTTTATTTGCATTTCTCTAATAATTAGTGATAGTGAGCATCTTTTCATGTGCCTACTGGTCATCTGTATCTCTTCTTTAGAGAAATGTCTATTAAGATCTTCTGTCCATTTCTCACCTGAGTGGTTTGTTTTTCTGTTGTTGAGTTTATAAGCTGTGTATTTTGGAGATTATAGATGAGGATATTTCTGAGCAGTGTTGAAGGTGCAGCCTGGTTACTTCTTGCCATTTATACTAAAATGTAAGAAAGAGATAAATTGAGGAAAGGACTGATAAGCAAAAAGGAACCAGGACTTGATGATTTTAGAAAGTCTCAGCCCAGTCAGATTGCAGAAGACACTAAGAGCAGACTCTCTGTCAGGAAAGCATGCTCTGAGGAGAAAGTCAAGGGGAAGCTGGACAGCCTTTTGCTAGCACTTCTAAAGGATCATAAGATCCGAACATTCGTTCACACAGAGGATTCTTTTAAGAATCTTTAAAGAAGGTTGTTTAACTCAGATCCTCTTAACCATCTCAGCAGAAGCGAGAAACAGAATATCCAGGAATGATCTGTGTAGGACTCTCTTGTGTAGTAAACTGAATTCCCATGACAAGGGTAGAAGATCCACCAGGTATCTGAGAATGTGTTATGAGCAGCAACACAGCTTGGACTGAAAGAGGAAGAAAAAAGACAAAACGAAGGAGGCTGTTGGACTCCAAATATTCTACAGACAGTGAACAGGCTAATTAAATCTCCTTAGCTGAAACATGCGCTACTCTTCAAGAAAAAGGAAGGATAATTCCAAGGCCAGAGTTTTGGACTGGGAAGGCAGAGCTGCAGGCAGTATGTCAAGTCAAGGAAAGATTATTTTCAGGTCTTTGAAATCTAACGGAATTTGGCTGACTGGATTTCAAAACTTCTAGGAACTTGTGATTCCTTTCTTCCATCCTTTTTCTCCTTTTTGAATTGGAATGTCTATAGCTGCTCACCATTGTGTTTTTGGAGTAAATAACACAACTGAAGTGACTGAGCATGCATGTACAACTTGCTTTCTAGTTTCACAGCTCTCATTAGAGATTCCATTTTTTTAAGGAATTTTGCCCCTAAAATGTATCATACTCTTGAGTCTCATCTACATCTGACTTAGATGAGATTTGGGACTTTGAGTCCATGATATTTAGATAAGCTGAGACTTCAACCACGTAGGGATGGTGGTGAATATATTTTGCAGGTAGAATGAGTATGAATCTTTGAATCCAGAGAGCAGACTGGTGGGTTATATAATGGTTCCCCAAAATATCTAGGTCCTAATTCCTGGAATGTTACCTTATATATCATAATGGCCTTTGATTATCTGATTAAGGATGTTGAGATGGAGAGATTGTCTGAATTACCCTGATGGGCCCCAAATAGCAATGTCCTTATTAGAGGGAGGCAGAGTAAGATTTGACTATAGAAGATCAGTAAGTGGTGTGACTTTGAAAGCAGGAAGAGATTTGAAGCTTTTATCCTGCTAGCTTTGAAAACAGAAAGGGGCCATGAGCCTAGGAATGCAAGGAATGAATCTCTAAAAACTGAAAAAGGAAAGGAAACAGTCTTCCTTAGAGCCTCCCTCTGAAAGGGGAGCAGCCCTGCCAACACCTTGGCTTCAGTCCAGTGAAACCATTTCAGACTTTTTGGGCTCCAAAACTGTAAGAGAATAGTTTGTCTTGTTTTAAGCCACCTATGTAGCAATTTGTTATACAGTAATCATTGAAAACTGATACATCATCTAATACATTATAATTCAATGACAAAATAATTTACACTCTATTGTGACTTAAGCATACCATTTGAAGCCCACTTTTCTTGTTTTTACAAACAAGAAATGGGTATGCACTGGTAATTTTAAACATAATAAATTAAATATCATAATATGGTGATATGTATGGTACTTGAAATGCTGTCATGTTACAACTGCATCACTGCAATTTACAGTATGCTGTGCAACAGTGCTCAACATTGAGACGGCCACACCATCTCTCACACAACCACTCATCTCTATTATAGTACAAAGCAGCCACAGACAATACAAATAAATGAGCATGGCTGTGTTCCAATAAAACTTATTTACAGACACTGAATTTTTATGAGTCTCAAAATATTATTCTTCTTTTGATCTTTTCCAGTTATTTTAAAATGTAAAAATCACTCTTAGCCCCCAGGCCTTATAATATCAAGTAACAAGCAGAATTTGGTCCATGGGCCTTTGTTGGCCAGTCCTAACTGACACATAAGAGAGAAGCAAAGCTTCTAGATGCAACATTTTGCAGGGCACTTTTGCCCCATCCTCAATATTTCATATGAATTTATGTCCATATTCTCTAAACAATCTTCTGAGGCAAATGCTGTTATTATAATACCATATTATACTATATCATTATTGCACTATATTATACAGATGAGGAAACCAAGGCAGAGAAATTTTCAGATCTTACCCAAAGATATCAAATCTCTGCAGCACTACCCAATAGAACTAGATGAGGGGAAAAAATCCACATCGGCTCCTCAAATATAGGAGCTATTAGTCACACGACTACCGAGCACTTGAAATGTGTGACTAATATATTGAATTTTTAATTTAATAGTCACATTGGACAGTACAGCTCTACCAGGGAGAGTGACTGTATGAATCCAGGCAGAAGGTAAGAAAATTGTCTGTGGTGTCCCACAACTAATAAATGGAAAAATGAGGATTTAAAATCAGGAATTTCAAAACACAAATTTCTTGGCACCAAACTACCAATCAAAAGCCAACAGCAGTCAGCAATCTCTGGACGGGTATTTATGGAAGCCAGTCTACAAAATGGTTGTTAGGTATTCAAAGAGTATCAAAGTTACTGTTGTAAACTGTCCAGGAGTCTACCCTAGGCAATCAATCTCCTGGAATCACAACCTGAAGACTAACTGTAGGTATCTTCAAGTCACCATGTCCATCATATCAGTCTCTGGAGAGCTGCCCCCAAGTCCAGGGGCCCAGAGGAAGCTCCATGTTGGTCTCTAAGCCACATCACAGACCATTTTCTCCCATGAGAGTACACAAGGGAAAAAAACAAACTTTTCATCTTGCCAAGGAAGGGGCCAGGCACAGGAGACCAAGGTAGTCTGAGAGATTGTGAGGCATCGTGGGCTGGGGAGTTAGGATGCTGGGGCAGCCCTGAGCCCTCACCTAAGGACATCCCCTCATGTCCTAAGGGCTTTTTTCCTTTATCCAATTTTTATTGGAGTACAATGTTGTGTTATTTTCTGCTGTACAGCAAAGTGAATCAGCCATTTGTATACATGTATTTCATCTTTTTTGGATTTCCTTCCCATTTAGGTCACCACAGAGCACTGAGCCGAGTTCCCTGTGTCACACAGTAGGTTCTCATTAGTTATCTGTTTCATACATAGTGATGTCTATGTGTCAGTTCACTGCAGTCCCTGTGCAGAAGAGCTCTGTTCTTCTAGGAGAGCAGTGATGAGTGGCGGCCTGGACCCTCCAGGTATGGACACAGTCATTCATGCCATACGAATTAAGAAATATGCTATAATGTATCCTCTCCTCTTTCCAGTGGGAAAAACAGAATGTATGATGTCATCCAAGAGACAGTTGAAAATGACTTCCCAACCTTCCTGGGCAAGATCTTTGCCTTCCTCGCCAATCCAGGCCTGATCATCCCAGCCATCCTGCTGATGTTGTAAGTTAGCCAGGGGCCATGGCCCTGCCTCATGGAGACCTCCCCTTGCAGTTGAGACTTCCTTGGCAGGTCCTTCTTTCTTGCCCTCTCAATCTAGATTTCCCAGTAGATCCTCAGACAAGGATTTAAGCACAAGTAGTTTCTTGGAGGGGGCAGTGTGTGTAGAGACATGAGACCGTGAGAAGGGACAGGAAAGTGCATTCTAACTCCTGCAGTGAGTTTAATCCTGATGGAAGTTCTGGGAAGCAGTGTGCCTCTGAGTTATCCTGCTCAAGGGTGAAAGATCGGGACATTTTAGATCAGTTCCCATCCATCACGGGTTGAGTGCTGCTGGGACATGTGGCAGGGGAAAGGTGTTGGTTAACTCCCCGGCAGTTTGGGCCAGCTGCATCCATGGGCAAATGATTTCTGTGCAGGCTGGAGAGGAGGCATCAGGCACTGGCAATGTATGTCTTTCAGGGAACACAGTGAAGACAGGGCCCAAGGATAAGGGGAGTCTGGCAGCAGCTACAGCTCTCTCCAAAACGTCCACTAGAAATATCAAAGACCCACCCCTCAAGAAAGCTGAGGCTGATGTAGCCTGTCCCTGCTGGGCTCACGAGATTTCTCTGTGGAGCACCCCATACATGAGAGCATTCAGTACATTTGTCACCATCATCCTCACAGACTGAACATGTGAGTGGGCTTGGTGATCTGTGTCCCCGGTACCAGCTCCATGGCTGGGGCATAGTAGGCAATGAATGTTCAAGGAAGAGGGCAGTATGAAATATTCCCAACATACAGACATATGCAGACAATCATGTGCAAGATCACAAGATTAGATTAAATGGATGTTAACATTTAGCAATATTTGCTTCCAATTGGTCTCTTTTTAAAAGAAATAAACATTACAGTTCAAGCCCACCTAATCTTTCTCTCTCTCTCCCTCTCCAAAGGTAACCGCTATTTGGATTAATTTTAATCATTTTCAATCTGAACCATTTAGTCACATTATGTATTATTGCTTCTGAGTTATAAAATTTTTCATGACTGGTTCAGACTACACAGCTTTCCTCACTCACATTATATTTGGGGGACTTTCTCATGTGGATATATGAACACACATTTTAATGACTCTTCTGTGTTCCACTGTGTCTCAAAAATAATCAGTAAACAATCGATAATAGGAAGAGAAAAGGATTTTATTTGAGCCAAACTGAAGACTATATCCCCAAAGACAGCCTCTTCAATAACTCTGAGAAGCTGCTCTAGAGAATCCTGGTTTTCAGCACAGTTTTATATCTTGTCAGAACAAACAACATTAAACAAATCAGGGATACATTCCTTTGAGGTTTCAAAAAAAAAAAAAAGAAATAGATCAGCACATACACAATGAGTCAGTATGGCCTTGGCACCTGGGAAGGGAGTCTTATCATTGGAGGAGGACTGGAATTGGAATCCTAGGAAAGGAGACATTTAATCTTTATTTTTCACATGGACATTCTTTTCTTTCATAATTGAAGCTGATATAGGAATCCCCTGGTGGCCTAGTAGTTAACATTCTGGACTTTTATTGCCCTGGCTCAATCTCTGGTCAGGAACTGAGATCCTATAAGACAAGAGGAGAAAACAAACAAAGTAGATGTAATGTATGCTTCATAGGCCACAAACAGGCTATTTCAGTTAGGATAAAATTCAAGTTAACTCATCTTTAAGCCAGAATGACTTCCCCAAACCTTAGCATGTGAAAGTTGCTTTTATCAGTTGTATGAATAAACCAAATTTACCCATTTCTCTGCATAGAGTAGGTTGTCTCCACTCTTCTGCTATTGCAAATGTTCTCCTTATGTATGTCTCCTTGTACACAGTTTTCTCTAAAACAGACTTCCAGAAGTGGAATGGCTGGGTCATAGGTATGTGTTTCTTCAATCTTTGTAGACAGTGCTGAATTGCGCTTTAAAATACGTATATTTCCTTACATCCTTGATCTCACATATCCTCTGTGTCTAGTCTGAATGTGAGGGAAGGTTGACATGGTAGTGACCACCACCTGAGAAATGCTGCAACCCAAATGCCAAACCTGACCTTGCAGGCTGCACAGGGAAACGCTAAGCTTGCAAACAGCCTCAAAACAAACAGCCAGTTCCTCCCTAAAAAATGGGCTGTGAATGAGGACAGCAGGCAAAGCCTGCTGGGCACCTTCCCAACAGATGGTGGTCCCTTCACCTGTCCTCCCTCTGGCCTCTCATCACCCATAGTCCTCTGAGTCTTTGCTTGAGGAGGCTCACTGGACACCTCTGACCTATACTCTGCCAAAGGCAATGTAGTTCCTCCCTTCTGCCTGCAGGAGAGCTCTTGGACCCTGCTGAAGTGGCTCAGGGTGGCCCCAGGGCAAGGATCAGAAGACCTAAGCTGGGCAGCTGAGGCTTGAAAGGCAGGAAGAAAAGAGATAAGACAAGCTGTCAGAGCACCTAGTCCAGGAGGCATCCCAGGCTTTTGTGGCCCCTCACTCTCAAGTGGTACATCCAGGTCATAACCCCAAATCCCAGGTCCCATGAAAGGGAAACCAGGCCACAGCTTTAAGGACACCCAGTCAGCCAGCAAGGGCCGGCCTCTGAAAACCACAAGTCCAGGACAGACATTCCTGTCCGTGTACCCTGGGGGAGGGCCTTCAGGGTCTATGCAGTTGTGTTTCTGGGCAAACTTGGAGCAGGTCACCTAGCACCTCTCCTCCCTCTGCATTTGAAGACTGTGGAAAGGGCTTTAGCATTAAATGTGGTCTCTGACAAGTGCTAACAGATAGGTGGCCTTGGACAAATGACTTAACTCTCTGCATTTCGGGATGCTGACCCTTAAAGATGGAAGTCATCATTTCTTCTTTACGGGGTTTCATCAAAGCCATGGAGATGTGGAGTGGGATCCACATGGCACAGAGCCTGGTACCCGGGCTGCTCCTGCAGACAAGAAACACTGCCTCTCCCCTGCCTCTTCAGATTTCCAAGAAGGGGACTGATTCCTCTAGCTACCCTTTATTAAACACTCAGAGAACTAAAAATGTGTTCAATAAAATAGAACAGGGATATCCAAGACCTTCTTGATATTAGGTGGGGAACTTAGGATGGTTAGACTTCCCACCACCCTGCCCAGAGGCAAAGTAGGTCACCTATTCCCAGAAGCCAGCTATGATTCCTAGGTAAGGTGCCCAGCTCTCATCATTTTCCAAGATCACAGTACCTACCCCTGGAGCATTCTTTTCTCTTTCAGCCTGGCCATCTACTACTTGAACTCAGTTTCCAAAAGCCTTTCTCGAGCAAATGCCCAGCTGAGAAAGAAAATCCAAGCGGTAAGTCTGTCGGGAGTTTTCATTAAACAAAATGTTATGTTTTTGGCTTTTGCTGATTCACCGTTTAAGCCAAGTTGTATTCTTTAAAGGCCTTCTTCTAAACCAAACCCCAAGTTATCTGTATGGTAGGAAGCAGCCTTGAGAGATTCAGTGACACCCATTTATATTCTGAGGGTACTTGGGAATACGTAACAGTAATGATTCCCTGGTGGCTCAGATGGTAAAGAGTCTGGCTGCAATGCGGGAGACCAGGGTTCGATCCTGGGGTTGGGACAATACCCTGGAGAAGGAAATGGCAACCGACTCCAGTATTCTTGCCTGAAAAATCCCATGGATGGAGCCTGGCAGGCAACAGTCCATAGGGTCACAAAGAGTCGGTCAGGACTGAACCACTTCACTTTCTTTCAACAGTAATGACTTAAACTTTGAGCAGTTGCTAAAGAACAGGAAAGTCAATGGGTTAAACCAGTGTTCAACCATAATAAAACTGGTACCCACAATAACTCATACTGATTAAAACGAGTACTAGAAATACTACAGAAAACAGCATTGTCAGAACGACACAGTGCTTGGGCCCCATGGCCTAAGGAGCCTCCGTGAGTCCCCTCCACACTAGCGCAGCCTCTCTCAACATGCGATGACACCCTGATCCTCTCCTGCTCTCACAACACCCACTCCCACCCCTTTAACGTGGAAAAAGCTGGGCCCCAACCCTCCCTAAGCCCTGTCCTCCTTGCTTTCTCACCCTCTCTTCTGGAACTAATCTCGTCAACCTCACTGCCAGTTCCCACCAACACTTCCTTCTGCCCTCTCACTGTCCTGCCCAGGTGTAGAAAACCACTGAAATACAAGATTGGCTGAGGGTCTGTCTTCCCCTGTCCCTTCAAATGCTATGCAAACCTGAGTCCTGGGTGCCCTCTCCGACCAGCAGTGAGAACAAGAACCAGCGATTTAAGGTGGCTGCCCTCTGGATCTCACCATCCTGGGGTCCGAAACTCAAAATACCCATTTCCCTGGCCAGGACCAAACATTCATTTTTTCCCTGCAGCTCCGTGAAGTTGAGAAGAGCCATAAATCTGTCAAAGGCAGAGCCACAGCCAGAGATTCAGAGGACACAGATAAAAGCAACTCCAAAAATGACACCCAGTTCACCAAAGAAGGTATATTTTATTTCACGATGATTACTTTTTACAAGGCGACATGGAAAGTGAAAAGAGCAAATCAGATGCATGTGGGACTGAAGTCAGAATTCTGACAACTACTAACTAGCTGTATGAAGCTGGGCAAATAGAAGCAAGAAGCAAGAGCAAATCATAGGTAACCTCACAGGGTGGTGCAAATGAGGTGGGATTACGCATGTGAAGTGCTTAGATTTCCTGGAACCAGCGGGAGGAGGAATGCCTGCAAAATGGGGAAGTACCAGGGTTGTTTCCCTCATTTCCATCCTGAGTCTCTGCCACATTTTCTATGGTGATGGTTCTTCATCATTTCTTCATTTCTGAAGTGACTTTGCCTTCATCTCACTCCAGATCTATCACTTCCCATGTCATATCCTCTTAGTATCTGGCTACTTAAACCACTGTAGGAGCATGCCTGCTGTCTCACCCAGATCCCTTTGAGACGCCCTGAGGTTGGCTTATATGGAATGCAGCTGCCAGGGACAGAGGAGCTATTTGTTTTCTGTGCTGTTTTGAGCGTTTTTTAAGAGAAGAAATAGGGACATTTGCCTCTAGCTGCTGCTACTCCCACCAGAACCAATTCATGTTCTCTTAAAGGACAAGAAGCACTAGAACAACTAGAATAACATGGTGAGGAAGGGCCACACACATGCCAAAGGTGTGACAGAGCTTCAAAGGGGAGTAATCACAGACCACCTCTACTTCAGCAGGAAAGCAAACTGAAAGAGACCGTCTCTGAGCTTTCTTGTTTTCCAAGGATTGTCCCTGTATCATAATTTAAGTATCAGTATGCAGTAATTTTGACCTTTCATGTGGAAATTGAATGAGATGCACAAGAAATAGCTGAGAATTTAGGAGTTAGTTAGAATTTATAGTACAGAAATTACTTACCATTTATTTGATGCCTTTATAATGTACAGGCAAGACTTCAGGAAACAGAACCAAGAATAATCTAATCCCATAGCAGTATTTCCCTGAAGGTGAAAACCCTCAGTTCCCCAGATGCAATAGTGCAGAGAGTGACTGTGGAACCAAGTCAGGAGGAAAAAGGGCACCTGTGTGGCTATTCCTAGCAAACACTCATTGATACTGGAATAGCAACAGGTATTAAAATAAGCCATGAACAAGTGGGGGTTGCAAAAAGAGGACAAGAAATCTGTGTGAACATAGAACCTTTTCCTGGTGAGTCTCAAAAATGTATGCAAGGCATTTCAAAGCTACAGCCCTCTCAGCGAGATCAGCTGCAGCCTGTCCGCAGCTCGGAAGGCTGGCTCAGAGATGAAATGCAGCGGAGCGAGGGTTGGTATTTATCATGGAGCTCAAGAAAGTATTTGAAATCACCTGATTTTTTTCACAAGAGGTAGAAAATGGAGTAAATGAGACTTGATGTTGCCATATCACCAACAAAAGAAAGACAAAAAATAGAATGGATGTATTTGAACATCAATGGAAGAGAAAAAATAGGTTTATAAAACATTTTCCATGAGAAAGCAAGAAACTAACATTGGTTTGACAGTGACCCATTCATGGCCCCAGAGTTCCAGGGCTCCTGTGCCCCTTATCCACTCCCTTCCCCTACTTTCTTCACTGGCTGCTGATCTAAAGTTTGCTTCTCTCCAAATTTGAATCTTTTATTAAAGATCTGAAGCTCTTTCGATTTTATGCTGATTAAATCAATATTGCAGTGTGTTTTGTTTTGTTTTTTTTTTTAATGAATGGGCTATCAGAACACACAGGGGGACTAGGATGTGGGGGAAACTGAGGAAGAGTGTTAAACTTTCACCTGGAAAACTCCCAACAGCATCTATCGCTGCCTGCATTTAACTTCTCTTGTCATTTCCTTCTCCAGGGAACCTTCCCAATCCAGGGATTGAACCTGGGTCTCCCGCACTGCAGATTCTTTTAGAAATTTAATCTATTTCTATGTCCTAGAACTGGGTTTGGTGAAGAACAAGCCAGTAATTGTCCCCAACTCAGTTAGGGAAAGGAAGGAAACAAGTAGGTCAAAGAGCTGGAAATGGATCTGATTAGCAGGGCACTGTCCTGGGGTCGATCCAGTTTCCACAACCCTTTCTATCATATCTGACGCTGCTAGACATCTGTGAGCTGTTATTATAGCTCTGATTTTATCCTCAACAAAACCAGGCTCAGAGAGTCTAGCTTAAAGCCAGCATTCAAAATCTAGCTCTCTATTCAGCAGATCATACTCCTTCAACACAGCTGTTTATACCAAGAATGGGCCAAGGTGCCCCCAGGTGCCCAAAGGTGATCCAGCCATTCTCACATCACCAAATAGGATTGGAATCTACCTAGAGCACAGGCAGCTTCCAAGAACTCCAACTCCACACCAGGACACTGTAGGGAAATCTCCTATATCCTCATTCTTGTCTTGTTCATTTCCAGGGACTGCCCATCACTCTGCTAGCCAAAGCCAGACCCTGGACCAGAAGGCACAGGGCCCTGGGGCCTCCAGTTCTGCCGTCAAGACTGTGCTGCCTGCCTCCCAGCATCTCCCTGAATCTCGGGCCCCTGGTGTCAGACCAGACTCTGGCCAAGCCCGGCCTCAGGCTCATCCTTGGAGGTCAACCTCTGGAAAGCGAGCCTGGAGACCACCCCACTGACATCTGGGACTAATGGAGCATGGTCCTGGGGCTGATCCGCAGACCCCAGCCCCCAAATCACTCTCTCCTCCTCTCTTCTCTCATGCACATGCATGTTCTCTCTACTCTCACTGAAGGTGGGAACTTTGATGACTCAGTCTCAGGCTCTTGTTAGCTACCAAGAGGACAATGGCTTCATCCACCTCTTAGGAGAGCTGGGCCTTCCCCCTACTAACTACCCATCCCAGAGTCCTGGCTCAGGCAGCTCTGGACACTGCACTCACAGCAGATTCCCTCAGCTCCAGGCTCGGGGAGAGGGGGCAGGGCCATGATCACCATCATAGACTTTTTGCACGGAGCCCACGTGGGGACAGGTTTCTACTAGCTCCACCAACTGGGAAGAGGTTGCAGAGGGACAGACATTCCTGACCACCAACCACTTTCTTCCCAAGGGGGTGATGCAGTGTAAACAGAAGGTTCAAGAAGCCAATGAAAATAAAAGTAAAATGAAGTCTAGCCTTAGTGAGTGGGAAAATGGTGATTCTCCAGAAACTAGCTGGAGGAGAGCTGATGCCATCAAGCATCAAAAGGGCACTGGAGCCTCCCTGGCTGCAATGCAAAGAGAGAGCAGCATGGTTCCTCTGACCTAAGAGTGTTAGTCACTCAATCATGTCTGACTCAAGACCCCATGGACTGTGGCCCACCAGTCTCCTCTGTCCATGGAATTCTCCAGGCAAGAATACTGGAGTGGGTTGCCATTTCCTTCTCCAGAGGATCTTACTGACCCAGAGACCAAACCTGGGCCTCCTGCATTGTAAATGGATTCTTTACATTCTGAGCCATCAGGGAAGATCTGGTGAAGGAAACAAAATATTGCTCAAGGCAGAAAAATCTTGCTCATACACAAAATTCTAAAATGAATGATTGCTTACTGTAAAGGGTTTGGGGGAGGGGGGGAGTTCTGCAGACTACAGTGCAGAGCCTTGCCTCTGGTGATCACATCCTGCATGTCACATCCTGGTTCTGTGCAGAAGTCTCGTGGGGGCATCAGCCCGGGAGGCCAGACCACTGAGGAGGCCTTGCCAGCATGGGAGAGGTATCAGCAGTGTGCTAGTCTAAGTCCAGGACTCCCAGATGGTTACTCTCAGGCTTCCAAGGCGGACCAATATCCCTACTCACCCACCACAGATACAAATTATCCTGCTCTGATGACACATAACTTTATGTGAAGGAATATATGTTATCTATTGTTACATAATAAATTATCCCCCAAACTTAACAGCTTAAAACAGTAAACGTTTATTATCTCACACAGTTTCTGTGGATCAAGAATTTGGGAGTGGCTTCACCAGGAAATTCTGGTTCTGCATATGGCAGTCACAATCTGAGACAGGGCTACAGTCATCAGAACTTTTGTCGGGAGCTGGAAGATACATTCACAAATGGCTCACTCGTGGCTGCTAGCAGGATGGCCTTGCTAGCCATCCACAGACTTGCTTACTTCCTATATTGACCTCTCCATAGGGCTGCTTAGCTATCCTCACAACACAGCGGCTCACTTCCCCCCAGTGATCTGACAGCAAGAAGGAAGCCACAACACCTCTTATAACCTGTTCTCAAAAGTTACACTATCAATTCCACCAGTTTCTGTTCATTAGAACAGAGTCACTAAGTCTAGCTCATACTCAGAGATGGAAATTAGGCTCCAGCTCTTGAATGAAGGTCAAAGAATTTTTGGACATATTTTAAAAGTTTCTTAATTTAAATAGTTACCAGATCTCTGTCATGAAAACACTAAAGCTTTTCTGAAAGACATCCATCAGTGGATTCGTTAATGGTGGATCCTAGGACCATCAAGCAAAAAGAAACTTCAAATGAGCTAGGGAGATGGGTAGAGGAAGAAGGCATGGGTAAGAGAGAAGGGATGTTCCTCTGGTGTGACTTTATAGCTGGGACATTTCATTAGCAAATGGTGTGAGGGGAGTTTCATCTCTGCCTTCTCAGGGCTGATCCTCCAGCTTATTCCATCTTAAAGCTCCACTACTCAGCCTAGGGATCATCAAGCATGAAGAGCACCCTGCCTTCCTTCCCTCTTTCCTTTCTCTTTCTTTCCTCAATTCACCTAAGAATGATTTGAATTTTGTTGCTGTTCAATCACTAAATGGTGCCCCATTCTCTGCGACCCCATAGACTTAAGCACACCAGGCTTCCCTGTCCTTCACTATCTCCCAGAGTTTGCTCAAACTCATGTTTATTAAGTCGGTGATGACATCCAGCTATCTCATCCTCTGTCACCCCCTTCTCCTCCTGTCCACAATCTTTCTCAGCGTCAGACTCTTTTCCAGTGTGCTGGGTCTTTGCATCGGGTGGCCAAAGTATTGAAGCTTCAGCTTCAGCATCAGTCCTTCCAATGATTATTCAGGGCTGTTTTCCTTTAGCACTGACTGGTTTGATTCTTTGCTGTCCAAGGGGCTCTCAAGAGTCTTCTCGAGCACCATAGTTTGAAAGCATCAATTCTTAGGCGTGCAGCTTTCTTTATGGTCCAACTCTCACATCCATACACAACTATTGGAAAAACCATAGCTTTGACTATACAGACTTTTGTTGGCAAAGTGCTATCTCTGCTTTTCACTGGAGTGGATAGCCATTTCCTTCTCCAGGGGATCTTCCTGACACAGGAATCAAACGCAGGTCTCCTGCACTGCAGGCAAATTCTTTACCATCTGAGCCACCAGGAAAGCCTGATTGAACTAGCAAGTCTATTTAATAGTTTATCCAGAGAACTCTAAGTGTTATCTTACCGATATTACCTTAGTTTGTCTGCACATTCCTTACTGGAGGGAAATGAAACAGACACTGAAATTTTCTGTCAGACACTCTTTTTGAAGGCTGATTCTTTCATTTCTAAGAATCTACATGGTTAGTGTCCATAAACAGGCCCATTATACAAAGAAGCATATAAGTAAAAACACACTCCTGCTGAAGATCAAGGGGGACACCTGACTGCCCCATGACTCAGATACTCACAGAAACTAGAAGTGATGCACCAGCCAGCAGGAACCTAGGCAGGGTACCAACAGCACCTACTACACCAGTGACCCCCAATTCAGATATGCTTTGTAGAGCCCCAAAGCTGGGGCACCAAAGCTCCATATGCTGTAAAAGGGACAATAAGGAGTAAACCTGCCATGCAGAAAGGGACATTGGTCTATTCTGACCTCAGCAGAAAGTGGAAGACACAAAGTCTCCTTTGAGAAATTATATCTCAAGACACCCCTCACACAGAGAATCAAAAATCCCCATACCAGCTGTGTGTCAGAAAAACTCAAGAGGACTTCCCTGGTGGTCCAGTGGCTAAGATTCCATGCTCCCAATGCAGGGGGGCCTGAGTTTGATCCCTGATTGGGGAACTAGATCCAACATGCTTCAAATAAAGATCCTGTATACTGAAACAAAGATTGAAGATCCCATGTGCCTCAACCAAGACTCAGCCCAGCCAAATAAAAAAAAATAAATACTTTAAGTTCAAATGGAATATTTAATTTAAAGTGACTTAGGTTATTTACAATCACATCAAAATGAATAAAATCCCTATGCATAAACCTACCTAAAGAGGCAAAAACCTGTACTCCAAAAGATGCTAATGAAAGAAATTAAAAATGACACAAACAGAGGGAAAGATTTACAGTGCTCTTGGATTGGAAGGATCAATATTGTTAAAATGACCATACTACCCAGTTTCTATTAAATTACCAGAGGCATTTTTCACAGAGCTGGAACAAAAACAAATTTTAACTTGTATGGGAAAAAGAAAAATAAACAAACAAACAGAAAGACCCTGAAATAGCCAAAACAATCTTGAAGACGAACAGGGGTGGAAGAATCATGCTCCCTGAATTCAGAATATACTCCAAAGCTACAATAATCAAAACAGTACGGTACTAGCCCAAAAATGGACATACACATCAGTGGAACAGAAGAGACAGTCCAGAAGCAAGCCCCTGCTCTTATGGCCGATTAATCTGTGACAAAGATGGCAAGAATACACAGTGGAGAAGACTGACTCTTCAATAAATGGTGCTGGGAAAACTGGACCACTGTATGTAAAAGAATGAAACTAGAACATTCTCTAACACCACATACAAAAACAAACTAAAAATAGATTAAAGACCTAAACGTGAGACCAGATACTATAAAACCCCTAAAGGAAAACATAGGCAAAGCACTCTTTAACATAAACCACAGCAATAGTTTTTTGGGTTCATCTCCTAGAGTAATGCAAACAGAAGCAGAAATACACAAACGGGACCTAAGTAAGCTTAAAAGCTTTTGCATAACAGGGGAAACCGTAAACAAAACGAAAAGATAACCTACAGAATGGGAGAAAGTGTTTGCAAACAATGCAGTCAGCAACAGATTAATTTCCAAAATACCAAAACAGTTCATACACCTCAATATCAAGAAAAAAAGGGAAAAACTATTTAACCAAAAAATGGGCAGAAGACCTAAATAGACATTTCTCCAAAAATGGCATACAGATGACCAATAGGCACACGAAAAGATGTGCCATCACTATTATTACAGAAATGCAAATCAAAATTCCAAAGAGGTATCACCTCACACTTGTCAGAATGACCATTATCAAAAAGTCTACAAATAATAAGTGATGGAGAGAGTATATAGAAAAAGAAACCCTCCTGAAATATTTTTGGGAATATAAACTGGTGCAGCCACTATGGAGAGGTTCCTTTAAAAGCTAAAGAGTTACCATATGATCAAGCAATCCCACTCTTGGGCATGTATTCAGAAAAGACAAAAGCTCTAATTCCAAAAGGTACATGAACCTCACTGTTCATAGCAGCACTGTTTTCAATAGCCAAGATACAGAAGCAACCTAAAGGTCTATCAACAGATAAATGGATCAAGATATGGCAGGGACTTACCTGGTAGTCCAATAGTTAAGACTTCACGCGCCCAATACAAGGAGCCAGTACACACACATCTATCTATATATATAATAGAATATTACTCAGCCATAAAAAATGAAATGATGCCATATGCAGTAACATGGATGGACCTAGAGATTATCACCCTAAGACAGAGAAAGACAAGTATCATATTATTATATCATTTATACGTGAAATCCAAAAACTTATTATGCAAATAAACCTCCTCTTTATGAAACAAGACTCACAGACATAGAAAACAAATTTATAATTACCAAAGGAGAAGGGAGGATAAATTAGAAGTTTGCAATTAACAGATAAGTTGTTGCTGTTCAGTTGCTAAGTTGTGTCTGGTTCTTTGCAAGCCCATGGACTGCAGCACCTCAGGCTTCTCTTGTCCTTCACTATCTCCAGGAGTTTGCACAGATTCATGTCCATTGAATCAGTGATGCCATCCACCTATCTCATTCTCTGTCATCCCCTTCTCCTCCTGCCCTCAATCTTTCCCAGTGAGTCAGCTCTTCACATCAGGTGGCCAAAGTATTGGAGCCTCAGATACACAGTACTATAAACAAGAACCTACTGTATAGCACAGGAGACTATATTCAACATCTAATAAACTATAATTGAAAAGAATCTGAAATATATATGAACTGAATCACTTTGCTATATACTGGAAACACAATACTGTAAATCAACTATACCTCAATAAAAAAGAAAAAATATGTTACTAAAAAATTAAAAATAAAGTGATCTTAGGTTACTAGTGCCTCTAAGAAAAAGGAGGACAAAGAAACAAAAACCAGCACAAATACAAAGCATATATGATATTAGAAATAAATCAAAATATATCAGGAATTAACCTAAGGACCACTCATCTCACACGCTAGTAAAGTAATGCTCAAAATTCTCCAAGCCAGACTTCAGCAATATGTGAACCGTGAACTTCCTGATGTTCAAGCTGGTTTTAGAAAAGGCAGAGGAACCAGAGATCAAATTGTCAACATCCACTCGATCATGGAAAAAAGCAAGAGAGTTTCAGAAAAACATCTATTTCTGCTTTATGCCAAAGCCTTTGACTACGTGGATCACAATAAATTGTGGAAAATTCTGAAAGAGATGGGAATCCCAGACCACCTGACCTGCCTTTTGAGAAATCTGTATGCAGGTCAGGAAGTAACAGTTAGAACTGGACATGGAACAACAGACTGGTTCCAAATAGGAAAAGGAGTACGTCAAGGCTGTATATTGTCACCCTGCTTATTTAACTTATATGCAGATTACATCATGAGAAACGCTGGGCTGGAAGAAACACAAGCTGGAATCAAGACTGCCGGGAGAAATATCAATAACCTCAGATATGCAGATGATACCACCCTTATAGCAGAAAGTGAAGAGGAACTAAAAATCCTCTTGATGAAAGTGAAAGAGGAAAGTGAAAAAGTTGGCTTAAAGCTCAACATTCAGAAAACGAAGATCATGGCATCTGGTCCCATCACTTCATGGGAAATAGATGGGGAAACAGTGGAAACAGTGTCAGACTTTATTTTGGGGGGCTTGAAAATCACTGAAAATGGTGATTTCAGCCATGAAATTAAAAAACACTTACTCCTTGGAAGAAAAGTTATGACCAACCTAGATAGTATATTCAAAAGCAGAGACATGACATTGCTGACTAAGGTCTGTCTAGTCAAGGCTATGGTTTTTCCTGTGGTCATGTATGGGTGTGAGAGTTGGACTGTGAAGAAGGCTGAGCACCGAAGAATTGATGCTTTTGAACTGTGGTGTTGGAGAAGACTCTTGAGAGTCCCTTGGACTGCAAGGAGATCCAACCAGTCCATTCTGAAGGAGATCAACCCTGGGATTTCTTTGGAAGGAATGATGCTAAAGCTGGAACTCCAGTACTTTGGCCACCTCATGAGAAGAGTTGACTCATTGGAAAAAACTTTGATGCTGGGAGGGATTGGGGGCAGGAGGAGAAGGGAACGACCGAGGATGAGATGGCTGGATGGCATCACGGACTCGATGGCCGTGAGTCTGAGTGAACTCCGGGAGTTGGTGATGGGCAGGGAGGCCTGGCATGCTGCGATTCATGGGGTCACAAAGAGTCGGACACGACTGAGTGACTGAACTGACTGAATTATTCTGGTGGTATAGATGAGTAAACTTTCTTTATTATAGTTTGTTAACAGATTAGATTTTAAAATCTCTTTATGAAAACCCCCGAAATTTTAATTTGTATGGAAGATTTTTGCCCTCAGTATACATTCTTAATATCCATCATACTTCTTGAGAGTGGGATTATTGTGAACGTTGTCTAGTGGGAAGGGCAAGGGAGGAGGATGCTTTACCATATTGTTTAGAGTTTTTTTTATTTTAAGCAGTGAGCATATTCTACTTTTATTAAAATGATAAATGTAAATATTTTTAAGAAACAATGACATAAAGGTAATTTTAAAATAATGTCCTCATTACTAAGCTTACGTTGTGCTTTTATTAATTTTGGTTTCAGGCCTGTGTGGACGTCAGAGCCAGTTCAGTGTTTTGGCAGCAGATGGAATTTGCAGAAAGCCTCTATGGTCATCGCAAGTTGCCAGAATGGTTGTCTACACACCCTTCTCATGGCAATCGAGCTGAGCGCTTGGATAGGCTCATACCTCAGGTGAGCTAACACTATAAGGCAAGCCTTTATCGTTACGGCATCATTTATTTTTAATACTGTTGCTTCTTGTGCCTAGAAATAGAGCACTAGCCTGTCAACCGTTTTTATTACCCTCAGTTTTCGAAGGATTTCACTGAAAAGTAAAAAATCCTGCTAGTCCACAAGTCCTGGTGAATCAATCGGTATGTATAGTTGACTTTTCATGATAGTCAAGCTTTAGCAATTTTAGTATCATACCTTTTAACTGATTTGGTGAAAGTCTAAAAGTCAAGGTATGTTTTTCATCATACTGATCATAATCTTAGTGATTTAAGCTTATCATTAAAAATACTAGTTAATGAATTGTGTGAAATTTTGGGTTGAGTATTAATTCCAGTAGTGATGCTAGCATTTTTTTTTCTTTTTTTTTTTTAGGAATAAAAACCCTTCAGATTAGTTTGCTTTCTGGTTATTTCTCTTAAAAGATAGAATAAGTAGTGCTGTGTGCTTTTTTTTTTTCTTTGTAGAATTCATTAGTGAATCAAGCTGAAACAGCTTTCTCCCAAGTAGTATTCACTCTCTTCTAAAAATCTTTTAATTTAACATATTCAGAATGTTTTCTGTGCTTTCCACATAGGTACGAAATGAATGTCAGTCATCTCTAAGGCAGCCTACATCCTCTCTTCTGCCTCACTTGCTCAAAAGCAGAATATTCGTTACCAATTTAAGAATTATTCTTGGGCTAATTGCTAAAGGGATAACACAACAGATACAGATATATTTATTATAAACGTTTCTTTAAATATGACTTCAAATTCAGAAGAACAAACATTGAGTACCCGCTATAAGAAAGATGCAAAAGAAATAATACATAGTCTTGATATTTTAAGATGCTAAAATCAGTAAAAAATGATTTATAATATAATAAAGAATAGTATTTATCATAAAAAAAGTAGAATACAATGGTATATACTGTGAAGGAAGAATAACCTTATTACTTAGTGTAATGATAATAACCTTATCTTGGGGGTAAGCCTCTTATTTGTAAGAAACTACCACAAGATTCATTCATTTATTCATGTGATCAATGTTTATTAATATTCATTGCTAATGTACTGTTCTGTGTTGTATTGTGCCGGAGAGTGAGCAAGGAACAAAACAGCCTCTTGTTTTCTTAGAGCTAACATTCTAGTTAAGGAATGCAAATAATAAACAAGCCAACAAACGTACATATAGTATGTCAAGCAGTTATAAACACATTGCAGAAAAACAAAGCGGATGAAAGGTGGGAGAGAGGCCTGGGCAACAGAAAGTATACTAGTCAATGTTCGTTTGTCAAGGAAGACCTTAATACACAGAATCTGGAAAGAGCAGGGGAGCGAGTCCTGTGGATATCTGGAGGAAGAGTCTTCTAGGCTGAGGAAGCAGCCAGTGCCCAGGACTGGAAGTGAGACCGTGCTTGCTTGGTATATTCAAGGAATAGCAAGACACTGGGGCTAAATGGAGTAAGGGAGGGGAGAATGGTTGAAGTGTGAGGGGTCTTCTAAACCACTGTAAGGTCTTGATTCTTATTTCAAGTGATATGGGAAGCTAAGCGAGGGCTTTGAGCAGAGGAGGCTTGATCTGGCTCAAGTGTTTTATAGATGGAGGAAGAGTCTTCTAGGCTGAGGAAGCAGCCAGTGCCCAGGACTGGAAGTGAGACCGTGCTTGCTTGGTATATTCAAGGAATAGCAAGACACTGGGGCTAAATGGAGTAAGGGAGGGGAGAATGGTTGAAGTGTGAGGGGTCTTCTAAACCACTGTAAGGTCTTGATTCTTATTTCAAGTGATATGGGAAGCTAAGCGAGGGCTTTGAGCAGAGGAGGCTTGATCTGGCTCAAGTGTTTTATAGTGATCACTGGGTCTCTTTTGTGGACTGTAGGGGAGTAAGGGTGGAATCCGGAAGCCTATATTTAAGAGGCTCTTGAAGTAATCCTGGTAAGAGATGATGGAGGCAGAAGGATGGGAGAGAAATGGTCACATTTTGGATGTATTTTTAAAAGAATGATGACTGGATTTGTTGATTTTTTTTTCGCTTACTTTATACCTTTTATGAGCACTGGGTCAGCCAGACATAGGTTATTGAGACCTACCCTAAATACATTTCATTTATACTCATAACTTTAAGGAAAAATACATGAGAAAGAAAGAGCAGTGAAATTCACTTGATACAATGTGTAGTAGTTATTCACCTTGAAAGACAGCAGGGGGCTGGGACAGTCAGTTTTCTAAGTAACTGATTTGTGTTGAAGAGCACTGACCCTGAGAGCCTTCTTAGTGGCACCCCAGACCCAGGAACCTCATACTGCCCTGGGGGTGGCTTAACCTAACTCTAAATCCATGATAACCATATGGTTTTCTCTTAGAATTTCCTTTGCTTTTTGCTTAATGAAATTCTAAAAATATATGATTTGCTTAAATTAGATAATGAGTTCTACCTATGTTTTATCTGAAGCCTGTCCTAAATCCCAGGTTTTTGTTTCATCATCATATAACTAAGGATCTTTAAAGAAGAGGCATTGGGAGCAGGAGGAGAAGGGGACGACAGAGGATGAGATGGCTGGATGACATCACAAACTCAATGGATGTGGGTTTTGGTGAACTCTGGGAGTTGGTGATGGACAGGGAGGCCTGGTGTACTGCAGTCTATGGGGTCGCAAAGAGTCGGACTTGACTGGCAACTGAACTGAGCATCTTATTAGAAGGATAATGTCATTGAGAGTAAGTTCAAAACAGTATTTGTTGTGGTGCTCTTCGAAATACCACTTAAAATAAGACAGTGGTTGTGGAAACTGCATGTACAATAAGACATGAAGTTTACATGTATAGAGGAAATGTTAAGTGCTTATTCAAACAATACATAGAACTTCCAGCTTTCATTCAACTGCACACTTGGAAATGGTGATTCAAATTATTCGATAATCATTTATGAGACTTATCCAGTTTGACTGTGCTTAAGAAAATTCTTTGCAAGACTATATGTTGGTAGATAAATTACCATTGATTTAGTTCTTATTCCCACAGTTGCATAAAAGCTGAAAATCACTGTGGAAGGTGAAACAATTTTTACTGATAAATATTTAAAAGTATAGAGAGTTTTAAAGTTTGTGATATATGATTACTTTTCACTAAGATTCTTAAGGAAGTTTTAAAAGTATTCTCTATTGTTTATTATATTAGTATTTGATTGATAGTTTTGCCTCTCTGCTTAATTTTGCATGTTTTCCCTTTTCTTGCTCAGTAAAGAATATTTTAAAATTTTAGTTACATTATTGGCTTCTTACACCTGCCTGGGCATTCAAATGTTAGCAATTGACTTTTGATGTCTACAGTGAACTGAAGTCACTCAGTCATATCCTACTCTTTACGACCCTCATGGACTGTAGCCTACCACGGTCCTCCGTCCATGGGATTTTCCAGGCAAGAAAACTGGAGTGGGTTCCATTTCCTTCTCCAGAGGATCTTCATGACCCATTAATTGAACCTGAGTCTCCTGCATTGTAAGCAGATACTTTACAGTCTGAGACACCAGGGAAGCTTGAAATCTATATTCATAACTTCATTTCAGTCATGACATTAATCCCACTTCTCAATTTCCCTAATGTATATTTGGTGACTGTGTTGTTGTTGTTGTTGTTTTTCTCCCAAGATTGCATATTTTTAAGGATATGATTTAATCAGAATGTGTTTGTAGTAAGAGTATTGCTCATCCTCATCATCTCATTCTTTCATTTATAAGAAGTCAATAACAAAATTCTATGCATGCTTTCTGAAAGAGTCAATTTCTAGGCAGGTTGATAAGAAGTCAAAGTTCCGAGGGAGGAGAAAGGGATCTGGGGTTCTCAAGGAGGATAGAAGGACAAATGTCTTTTTTTCTCTGCATTCCTTAGTCTAAGTCACATAAACTTTTTTTTTTTCTTTAAACCCAAAACTGATGATTACACAACACACAACTCAGTTTAAACTCTGTACAAAGGATTATTGAACAACAATGTATCCTGCTTGAGGATAGTTTCTCCTTGCTGAAAACCTTCTGACTAATCCTATTATCTTAAAATTATATTATGAGAGGGAGTCTGATAAGATCTTTTTATTAAGTTCTGATCCTATTTTTTTTTTCTTTAAACCCAAAACTGATGATTACACAACACACAACTCAGTTTAAACTCTGTACAAAGGATTATTGAACAACAATGTATCCTGCTTGAGGACAGTTTCTCCTTGCTGAAAACCTTCTGACTAATCCTATTATCTTAAAATTATATTATGAGAGGGAGTCTGATAAGATCTTTTTATTAAGTTCTGATCCTATTATCTTAAAATATAAACTGTGGGAGTGGATCTGGTAAATTTTTTACAAACCTGAGACATTCTTTTGATTTATTGTAATAACCAGTTTAAAAAGTATACAATTCCCTTGCTTAGGCTACCAAGAGGGGCACTCTCCATCCCCTTCTGACGTCTATGTCAGAAGCTTTCCCTGTCCCTTTTCATACTTTAATAAAACTCTGCTATACAGAAGCTCTTGAGTGATCAAGCCTGGTCCTGGTCCCTGTTCCCGAAGCTAAATCTTCTTCTTTGTACATCATGAATCCAACACAGTTCACCTTAAGCTATCAATTTAAAGAATTCCCCCATTGTAATTGACAGGACAAAGGCTCTGAAATTAAATAATAGCAAAGTAATTTAGAATTATGTAGGACTGCATCCTCAAAATGTCACTATGTAACAATAATTTTGTGTTGAGAACTGATACATTCAGTTGTTCACAAAGAAATAAAATGTTATTACATGTCTGAGTTTTTCTCTATGATTCTGAAGAAAACAACTAACTATCCCAATCACTTTTCATCTGCCTGCTCTGTGTGTGCTCAGTCACTTATGTCTGAATCTTTGTGACCTCATGGACTGTTGACTTTGACCTGAGAACATGACCTTTCCCCATTTACAAAGGTGGAATAGATACAAACTTCTGGATACCTGAGTTTAATACTAGTTGTTGTTTTTGAGATACTTGTATGTGATTCTTTCATAGCACTTCAAACCACTGCTGTTATATATTTACTCAGTACTTATGAGAGTTTACAAGTTCTTTAAACTACAGAATGAGAAAATTGTATCCAAACGAACCGAAAATGATGTTAAGTTAGAATTATCAGAAATATAGTATACCAGTCAAAGATGAAACACTGAAGACTTTAATAGAGTTAATTATTTGTCTAAATTTATGCTTCTTTAACAGCTTAACATTTTTTAAAAATTGATAATGATGACAGTATGTGAAAACTAGTCAATATAATCACACTAGGACCACGGTCTTCTCTAACTCAATGAAACCAAGCCATGCCTGTGGGACAACCCAAGACAGACACGTCATGGTGAAGAGGTCTGACAGAATGTGGTCCACAGGAGAAGGGAATGGCAAGCCACTTCAGTGTTCTTGCCTTGAGAATCCCATGAACAGTATGAAAAGGTAAATTGATAGGATACCAAAAGAGGAACTCCCCAGGTCATTAGGTGCCCAATATGCTACTGGAGAACAGTGGAGAAATAATTTCAGAGAGAATAAAGGAATTGAGCCAAAGAAAAAACATTACCCAGTTGTGGATGTGACTGGTGATAGAAGCAAGATCCGATGCTGTAAAGAGCAATATTGCATAGGAACCTGGAATATCAGATCCATAAATCAAGGCAAATTGCAAGTGGTCAACCAAGAGATGGCAAGGGTGAACGTCAACATTCCAGGAATCAATGAACTAAAATGGACTGGATTGGGTGAATTTAACTCAGATGACCATTAATTCTACTACTGCAGGCAGGAATCCCTCAGAAGAAATGGAGTAGCCATCATGGTCAACAAAACAGTCAGAAATGCAGTATTGGATGCAATTTCAAAAACTACAGACTGATCTCTGTTCGTCTCCAAGGCAAACCATTCATTATCACAGTTATCCAAGTCTATGCCCCAACCAATAATGCTAAAGAAGCTGAACGGTTTTATGAAGACCTACAAGACCTTATAGAATTAACACCCCCAAAAGATGTACTTTTGATTATACGGGACTGGAATGCAAAAGTAGCAAGTCAAGAAACACCTGGAGTAACAGGCAAATTTGGCCTGGAGTAACAGGCAAATTTGGCCTTGGAATGTGGAATGAAACAGGGCAAAGACTAATAGAGTTTTTCCAAGAAAATGCACTGGTCATAGCAAACACCCTCTTCCAACAACACAAGAGAAGACTCTACACATGGACATCACCAATCACAGTGATCCAAGCCTATGCCCCAACCAGTAACACTGAAGAAGCTAAAGTTGAATGGTCTATGAAGACCTATAAGACCTTCTAGAACTAATACCCCAAAAAATGTCCTTTTCATTATAGGGGACTGGAATGCAAAAGTAGGAAGTCAAGAAACAACTGGAGGAACACGCAAATTTGGCCTTGGAATACGGAATGAAGCAGGGCAAAGGCTAATAGAGTTTGCTAAGAGATCATACTGGTCATAGCAAACACCCTCTCCAACAAAACAAGAAAAGACTCTACACGTGGACATCACCAGATGGACATCACCAGATGGTCATCACCGAAATTATCAATTATCAGATTGATTATATTCTTTGCAGCCAAAGATGGAGAAGCTCTATACAGTCAGCAAAAAAAAAAGGGGTGGGGGGAGCTGAGTGTGGTTCAGATCATGAACTCCTTATTGCCAAATTCAGACTGAAATTGAAGAAAGTAGGGAAAACCACTAGACCATTCAGATATGACCTATATCAAATCCCTTATGATTATACAGTGGAAGTGAGAAATAGACTTAAGGGACTAGATCTGATAGATCTGATAGAGTGCCTGATGAACTATGGACGGAGGTTCATGACATTGTACAGGAGACAGAGATCAAGACCATCCCCATGAAAATGAATGCAAAAAAGCAAAATGGCTATCTGAGGAGGCCTTACAAATAGCTGTGAAAAGAAGAGAAGCAAAAAGCAAAGGAGAAAAGGAAATCTCAGATATCTGGCCATTTTCCCCATTTTGTTGTGTGTTCACAATTTCTAGTTTCCTCTCACTCTAGTCAGAAAACATACTGTGCATTATTTCAATTCTCAGTGAGAGTTTTATAGCTCTAGAATATATTTGTTGATTCTACCATGAACAGTCAAAAATTATTTTTGTTTATGTGTAAATATATGTAAACTACTCTGATTCTTTTTAAAATTTTGATTGTGGTTGTCTACCTTTCAGTTCTATTATTTTTAATCTATATATATTTTCGTACTGAAAGTGGCTTTGCTGTACGTAGCATGTACTTGGTTCTCTCCTTTTTTATTTAAACTAAGAACCTTATTGATGTGCTTAGAACAAAGGTTGGTAAACATTTCTGCAAAAGACCAGATCATAAATATTTTCATATTTCCAGTCCATTAGGTCTCTGTCATAATTAATCAGTTGTCAGTGTAGTGTAAAAGCAGCTACAATCAATGTGCAAACAAATGTGCATTGGATTTGGCCCTTGGACTGTAATTTGCTAATCCCTGGATTAAATCATTGAAATTTAATGTGATTTTTGATATGGTTGAATTAAAATCCTCCCAGCTGTTTTCTATTCATTTCATCTGTTCTGTTTTTTTCTTTTACTTTTTTTCAGCTTCTTTTGGATTGAGTGTTCCTTTATTATTTTGCTATTTTGTATTTATAATTAGCTTATTAGTTAGAACTATTTAAAAAGTAATGTGTGCTCTCAATAGATGTTCTTGAATTTGCAATTTATTGTTGTGTAGTTGCTCAGTTCTGTCCAACTCTTCTGCCACCCCATGGATTGTAGCCCACTAGGCTCCTCTGTCCATGGGATTTCCCAGGCAAGAATATTGGCATGGGTTGCCATTTCCTTCTCCAAAGGATCTTCCCAACCCAGGGACTGAACCCACATCTCTTATGTCTCCTGCATTGGTAGGCAGATTCTGTACCACTAGCTGCCTGGGAAGTCCCAAATTTGCAATATATGTATTTAAATAAATGTAGTCTATATTCAAAATGGGCTTCCCTTTTGGCTTAGCAGATTAAGAATCTGCCTGCAATGTGGGAGACCTGGGTTCGATCCCTACGTTGGGGAGATCCCCTGGAGAAGGGAAAGGCTACCCACTCCAATATTCTGGCCTGGAGAATTCCATGGACTGTATGGTCCATGGGGTTGCAAAGAGTCAGACACAACTGAGCGACTTTCACTTTACTGCATATTCAAATTACATTATGACACTTTTGCTGTAATCTATGGAGCTCAAACGCAGAGACATTACTTTGCCGACTAAGGTCCATCTAGTCAAGGCTATCGTTTTTCCAGTGGTCATGTATGGATGTGAGAGTTGGACTGTGGAGAAAGCTGAGCACCGAAGAATTGATGCTTTTGAACTGTGGTGGTGAAGAAGATTCTTGAGAGACCCTTGGACTGCAAGGAGATCCAACCAGTCCATTCTAAAGGAGATCAGTCCTGGATGTTCATTGGAAGGACTGATGCTGAGACTGAAACTCCAATACTATGGCCACCTTATGCGAAGAGTTGACTCATTGGAAAAGACCTTGATGCTGGGAGGGATTGAGGGCAGATGACAGAGAATGAGATGGCTGGATGACATCACCGACTTGATGCACATGAGTCTGGGTGAACTCCAGGAGTTGGTGATGGACAGGGAGGCCTGGCATGCTGCAATTCATGGGGTTGCAAAGAGTTGTGCATGACTGAGTGACTGAACTGAACTGAACTGATCTGAAGGAACTCAAACAGTATACTCCCAATACATTATTGCTATCCATTGTACTAATTTTTAGTACATTTTACTCATACAGAGAAGGCAATGGCAACCCACTTCAGTACTTTTGCCTGGAAAATCTCAGAGCCTGGTGGGCTGCAGCCTATGGGGTCACACACAGTCGGACACGCTGAAGCGACTTAGCGGCAGCAAGAGCCATCTCATTTTGCCTAACTTTCTATATTTATGGTGTCTGTTCTGCAGTCAGTGTTGTAATTCCTCTTGCTTCTGATGTCTGCCCCTAGTGGATGAGTCTGTCTAAGGAGCTTGTATCTGTTTCCTGGTGAGAGGAGATGGTGCCTGCCCACTGGTTGTTGGGTCTTTGGAGGGGGGGGGGGGGCGGGCGG
>SJYC01004822.1:0-15092 GCA_006408675.1 Madoqua kirkii | reverse complement strand
AGTGATGAATGAGGAACAACTTTGTGACAATTTTGGAAGAACTATAGCATCTACAAGGCCATAAACAAAGGTGGTTTTGCTTAGCATGAGGTTATAACCATCACCATGACTGGGGTTTGGAAGAACCTTTGCGCAAAGTTTGTTCACAATTTTTGTGGATTTGAGAAGGTGGATGAGGAGTCCAAAGAGGTCTTCAGCAAGTTAGTGACCTTCAGCAAGAAGCTGGAGCTAGGTCTTCAAGAGGAGATGACTTCATTCACTTCCTTGTGTGCAACCTGAGGCGCTTGCTAATGAAGATCTGATGGAATCGGAGGCCTAAAGAAAGAATGAAGAGAGATGAGAGGAAGAAGAAGTAACTGAAGAACCAAAGAGATGCATGATGCAGGAAACGGCAAGGGGATTCTCTTTATTTGAAGAGACGCTGTTAGTCTTTGAGGCATGGGACCCAAATGTAGAATGGTCCATGAAGGTTGCAGCAGCCATTCAGAATGCTATCCAGTGTTAAAGAGTCATCTATGAAGAGAAAAAAAAAGAGCTGCTACCCAGATATCCCTGGATCATCTTTTCAAGAGGATAGATTGAACTGAATCCAGCAAAGAGCCCAAACCTGTGCTGTCGATATCAGGTGTGAGTGGTATTGCATCTTTCCCTCTTCAGCCCCACCACCTCCCACCTTCTCTCCCTCCTCCAGTCAGTAAGTCTTCTTGCCTGTTCACTCGATGCCAGCCACTGTGTGCCATCTGTTATACTCTACTACTGTACCTTTCAAGATTTTCCCTGGTGGCTCAGTCAGTAAAGATTCTGCCTGCAATGAGGGAGACTCAGATTCAACCCCTGGATTAGGAAGATATCCTGGAGAAGGAAATGGCAACCCACTCCAGTATTCTTGCCTGGAGAATTCCATGGATTATAGGAACCTGTTGGGCTATAGTCCATGGGGTCACAAAGAGTCAGACATGACTGAGTGACTAATACTTTGTACCTTCCAAGGTACTGTACTATGATTCAAAATATTTTCTCTATTTTCTGTGTTTGTTCTTTTATGTATTATTTGTGTGAAAAGTATTATAAACCTCTTACATGTGGTACAGTAATGGTATTACATTACAGTAATACGGTATGGTATTTCATAGTGCATTGTGTTAGTTGGTTACCAAGGCTAATGTTGTTGGATTTACAAATAAATTGGACTTGTGAATGTGCTATCAGAATGGAACTCATTTGTATGAAGATTTGTTGTATTTAGGAGCATATCTGACCTAGTTCTAACATTACCTGGGTTTTACATGAAACCGTGGCTGTAATCCATTTGGGGAAAAGTTTATTCCTCACTTCATCACCTGAAGCATAACTGCTAGCTCAAAGGGGCCCTCAATTCACAGAGGATCTGCTAAGTGCCTGCTTGGTTCATTGGTGGTTCAGTTGACACCAGCGATGTCCATGTTCAACCTCAGCACCAGCTATGCAGAATCAAAACCAGGCATAGTTATTCTGTTCAGTGGGCATCACTCAAGGCAGTGCTCATGGTTCTGGCCATACCTCCCCTGTTGAAACTTAGTACATTTTTACTGCCTTTTGTAGTTGCCAATGACCTAACTATCTTGTCTGCAAAACTGGCAAGTTGAAGACATTCTTCTTTGGAACTACAAACTGGCCACAAATTCAGCTGCCAACCAGATAATCTGGGCCTCTCGTGGAGATGCCCACGGTTAAGGGCCCTTCTTTTTTTTTTTTTTCAAGCTTTAAAAAGTATGTTTTAATTTATTTTATTAAAGTATAGTTGATTTACAGTGTTGTATTAATTTCTACTATACAGCAAAGTGATTTTTTTCAGATTCTTTTTCATTATGGTTTATCACAAAATATTGGATATAGTTCCCATGCTATACAGTAGGATCTTGTTTATCCACTCTATATGAAATAATTTGCATCTGCTAATCCCAAACTCCCGGTCCCTCTTCCAAAGCCCCTACCTCTTGGCAACCACATGTCTGTTTTCTCTGTTGGTGAGTCTGTTTCTATTCTGTTGATAAATTCATCTGTGTCATATTTTAGATTCTACATGTAATATGATATTTGTGTTTTTTTTTCCTGACTTACTTCACTTAGTATGATAATCTTTAAGTTCATCCACGTTGCTGCAAATGGTATTATTTCATTGTTCTTTATGGCTGAGTAGTAGTCCATTGTACAAAGGAATGATGTCTTCTTTATCCACTCATTTGTTAATGGACTTTCAGGTTGTTTCCATGTCTTGGCTGTTGTAAAGAGTGAACATAGGGGTGAACATATCCTTTTCCATTACAGTTTTGTCAAGAGGTATGCCCAGGAGTGGGATTACTGGACTTAGCAGCAGCAGCAACATAACAACTTTATTTTTAGTTTCTTGAGGAACCTCCAAACTGTTTTCCATAGTTCGGTTCAGTCACTCAGTCGTGTCCAACTCTTTGCAACCCCATGGACTGCAGCACACCAGGCTTCCCTGTCCAGCACCCAGAGCTTCTCAAACTCATGTCCGTCGAGTTAGTGATGTCATTCAACCATCTCATCCTCCATTGCCCCTTCTCCTCCTGCCCTCAATCTTTCCCAGCATTAGGGTCTTTCCAGTGATCAGTTCTTTGTACCAAGTGGCCAAAGTATTGGAGTTTCAGATTCACCATCAGTCCTTCCAATGAATATTCACAATTGATTTCCTTTAGGATGACTCCTTGGAGTCAAAGGGACTCTTGAGAGTCTTCTGCAACACCACAGTTCAAAAGCATCAATTCTTCGGTGCACAGCTTTCGTTATACTCCAGCTCTCACATCCATACATGACTATTGGAAAAACCTTAGCTTTGCCTGGATGGATTTTTGTTGGCAAAGTAATGTCTCTGCTTTTGAATATGCTGTATATGTTGGTCATAACTTTTCTTCCAAGGAGCAAGTATCTTTTAATTTCATGGCTGCAATCACCATCTGCAGTGATTTTGGAGCCCAAGAAAATAAAGTCTGACACTGTTTCCCCATCTATTTCCCATGAAGTGATGGGACCAGATGCTGTAATGCTTTAAACCAACTTTTTCACTCTCCTCTTGCACTTTCATTAAGAGGCTTTTTAGTTCTTCTTCACTTTCTGCCATAAGGGTGGTGTCATCTGCATATCTGAGGTTATTGATATTTCCTCCGGCAATCTTGATTCCAGCTTCTGCTTCTTCCAGCCCAGCATTTCTCATGATGTATTCTGCATGTAAGTTAGATGAGCAAGGTGACAAGATACATCTAAGGGCCCTTCTTTAATAAGATCAACTTAAATCATGCTGCTGATCCAGCCTGTACTACCCATATAACCACCATGACTGCCTGGATCCATCATTGCACCAGAGGTGGCAACACATCCACGAGCATGAATGGGGCACAAAGTAAAGAACTCTGTTTCTGATGCAGAAAGCACCACTTCAAACAGACTTGTGACACCTCCCAAAAGTTAAGCTATTTGTCTTATAGTAAAGAGGCTACATTGCACAGGGCAATGTTCTTGCTCCTGCTGAATGATTGACTCTCCCAGGCCTTTGACCCCTCCTCTGGACTGTCACTGGTGCCTCACTCCTCTGGGGGCACATTTTCAAGTTATAGTGTTGCTGTTCTAGTTTAATCAGGAGACTATGTCCTCACCATTGTAGCCCTTGTAACTAAGCCATGTTGTTTTTGACTTTCAGGTCATCTACTGCCTAGCAACAATGCACACTTTGTTGCAAAAGCCACCCAACAATGAGCCAGTAGTCAAGGTATCCAATGGCTATGCCATACTCACTACCATCTGCCAGTGTCCTGTATTACTGAGCACTGGAATGGCCTCCTCAAAAATATACTCAATCAAAACCTATGCGATGCAGCAGTTCTAAGAGGGATGTTTATAGCAATCCTACCTCAAGAAACAAGAAAAACATTGAATAGACACCTAATTTTATACCTAAAACAACTGGGAAAAGAAGAATAAAAAAACCCCCAAAATTAGTAGAAGGAAAGAAATCATAAAGATTCAAGAAGAAACAAAAAGAAATGAAACAATAGTAAAGATTAATCAAACTAAAAGCTGGTTCTTTGAGAAGATAAACAAAATTGACAAACCTTTAGCCAGACTCATGAAGGAAGAAAGAGAGAAGAATCAAATCAACAAAACTAGAAGTGAAAATGGAGAGGTTACAACCTACAGTGCAGAAATACAAAGGGCCTGTGAAAGACTATGATGAATGACTATATGGTGATAAAATGGATGACCTGAAAGAAATGGACAAATTCTTAGAAAAGTTCAATCTTCCAAGACTGAACCAGGAAGAAACAGAAATTATGAACAACCCAATTACAAGCACTGAAATTGAAGCTGTGATCAAAATTTTCCCCAAAAACAAAAGCCCAGGACCAGATGGCTTCACAGGAGAACTCTATCCAACATTTAGAGAAGAGCTAATGCCTACCCTTCTAAAACTCTTTCAAAAAATTGCAGAGGAAGGAACACTTCCAAACTCATTCTATGAGGCCACCATCACCCTGATACCAAACAGACAAAAACAACACAAAAAAAGAAAACTACAGCCCAGTATCACTGATGAACATAGAAGCAAAAATCCTCAACAAAATTTCAGCAAACAGAATTCAGCAATACACCAAAAAGCTCATACGCCATGATCAAGTTGGGTTTATTCCAGGGATGCAAGGATTATTCAATATACACAAATCAATCAATGTGATATACCATATTAACAAATTGAGAGATAAAAACATATGATAATCTCAATAGATGCAGAAAAAGCCTTTGACAAAATTCAGCACCCATTTATGATTAAAACTCTTTAAAAAATGGGTATAGAAGGAGCCTCAACATAGTAAAGGCCATACATGATAGATAAGCCTACAGCAAACATTATTCTCAATGGTGAGAAACTGAATGCATTTCCCTTAAGATCAGGAACAAGACAAGGGTGTCCACTTTTGCCACTGTTATTCAACATAGTTCTGGAAGTCCTAGCTACGGCAGTCAGAGAAGAAAAAGAAATAAAAGGAATCCAGAGTGGAAAAGAAGAAGTAAAGCTCTCACTGTTTGCAGATGACATGATACTGTACATAGAAAACCCTAAAGATAGTATCAGAAAATTACTAGAGCTAATCAGTGAATTTAGCTAAGTTGTAGGATACAAAATCAATACACAGAAATCACCTGCATTTCTATATACTAACAATGAAAAATGAGAAAGAGAAATTAAGCAATCAATCTCATTCATCATTGCAACAAAGAATTAAATATCTAGGAATAAACTTACCTAAGGAGACAAAAGAACTGTACACAGAAAATTATAAGACACCAATGAGAGTAATCAAAGATGACATAAATAGATGGAGAGATATTCCATGTTCTTGGGTAGGAAGAATCAATATTATAAAAATGACTAAACTGAACTGAACTGAACCAAATGCAACCTACAGATTTAATTCAGTTCAGTTCAGTCACTGTTGTGTCCAACTCTTTGCGACCCCATGAATCGCAGCACGCCAGGCCTCCCTGTCCATCACCAACTCCCAGAGTTCACTCAGACTCAACGTTCATTGAGTCTGTGATGCCATCCAGCCATCTCATCTTGCGGCCGGGAAGATAGCGCCTTTCTGGCTGCAGGTTTCTACCCATCCTAGGAGTCTGTCTTGGCTTTGGCACAAGGGCAGATCAGCATTCCATAATTTATGTATGCAAATAACGCTTTAAAAAATAATAATTCTCTGCTGCCTCCAGAGGTGGGGAGAATGAGATGTGTATAAGAGACAGTCTCATCCTCTGCTGTCTCCTTCTCCTCCTGCCCCCAGTCCCACCCAGCATCAGAGTCTTTTCCAATGAGTCAACTCTTCTCATGAGGTGGCCAAAGTACTGGAGTTTCAGCTTTAGCATCATTTCTTCCAAAGAAATCCCAGGGTTGATCTCCTTCAGAATGGACTGGCTGGATCTCCTTGCAGTCCAAGGGACTCTCAAGAGTCTTCTCCAACACCACGGTGCAAAAGCATCAATTCTTCGGTGCTCAGCCTTCTTCACAGTCCAACTCTCACATCCATACATGACCACAGGAAAAACCATAGCCTTGACTAGACGGACCTTAGTCGGCAAAGTAATGTCTCTGCTTTTCAATATGCTATCTAGGTTGGTCATAACTTTTCTTCCAAGGAGTAAGCTTCTTTTAATTTTATGGCTACAGTCACCATCTGCAGTGATTTGGGAGCCCCCCAAAATAAAGTCTGACACTGTTTTCACTGTTTCCGTATCTATTTCCCATGAAGTGATGAGACCAGATGCCATGATCTTCGTTTTCTGAAGGTTGAGCTTTAAGCCAACTTTTTCGCTTTCCTCTTTCACTTTCATCAAGAGGCTTTTTAGTTACACTTTCTGCCATAACGGTGATGTCATCTGCATATCTGAGGTGATTGATATTTCTCCCGGCAATCTTGATTCCAGCTTGTGTTTCTTCCAGTCCAGCGTTTCTCATGATGTACTCTGCATGTAAGTTAAATAAGCAGGGTGACAGTATACAGCCTTGATGGACTCCTTTTCCTATTTGGAACCAGTCTGTTGTTCCATGTCCAGTTCTAACTGTTGCTTCCTGATCTGCATACAGATTTCTCAAGAGGCAGGTTAGGTGGTCTGGTATTCCCATCTCTTTCAGAATTCTCCACAGTTTATTGTGAACCACACAGTCAAAGGCTTTGGCATAGTCAATAAAGCAGAAATAGATGTTTTTCTGGAACTCTCTTGCTTTTTTCATGATCCAGCAGATGTTGGATATTTGATCTCTGGTTCCTCAGATCTCAGATTCAATGTGATCCCTATCCAATTACCAATGGCATTTTTCACAGAATTAGAACAAAAATTTCACAGTTCATATGGAAACACAAAATACCCCGAATAGCCAAAGCAGTCTTGAGAAAGAAGAATGGAGCTGCAGGAATCAACCTTCCTGGCTTCAGATTATACTACACAGCTACAGTCATCAAGACAGTATGGTACTGGCACAAAAAACAGAAAAATAGACCAATGGAACAAGACAAAAAGCCCAGAAATAAACCCATGCACCTATGGGTATCTTATTTTTGACAAAGGAGGTAAGAATATACAATGGGACTAAGACAGCCTCTTCAATAAATGGTGCTGGGAAAACTGGACAACCACATGTAAAAGAATGAAATTAGAACACTTCCTAACACCATACACAAAGATAAACTCAAAATGGAATAAAGACCTAAATGTAAGACCAGAAACTATAAAACTCTTAGAGGGAAATAGGCAGAACACTCAATGACATAAATTAAAGCAAGATCCTCTATGACCCACCTCCTAGAGTAATGGAAATAAAAACAAAAGTAAACAAGTGGGACCTGATTAAACTTAAAAGCTTTTGCACAGCAAAGGAAACTATAAGCAAGGTGAAAAGACAACCCTCAGAATGGGAGAAAATAATAGCAAATGAAACTGACAAAGGATTAATTTCCAAAATACACAAGCAGCTCATACAACTCAATACCAGAAAAACAAACAAACTAATCAAAAAGTGGGGAAAAGACCTAAACAGACATTTCTCTACAAAAGACATGCAGATGGCTAACAAACACACAAAAAGATGCTCAACATCACTCATTATTAAAGAAATGCAAACCAAAACTACAATGAGATATCACCTCATACTGGTCAGAATGGCTCTCATCAAAAAGTCTACAAACAATAAATGCAGGAGAAGGTGTGGAGAAAATGGAATGCTCTTGCACTGTTGTTGGGAATGTAAATTGGTACAGACACTATGGAAGATGGTATGGAGATTCCTTAAAAAAAACAGGAATAAAACCACCATATGACACAGCAATCCCACTCCTAGGCATATACCCCGAGGAAACCAAAACTGAAAAAGACACATGTATCCCAATGTTCATTGCAGCACTATTTACAATAGCTAGAACATGGAAGCAACCTAGATGTCCACTGATAGATGAGTGGATAAGGAAGTTGTGGTACATATACACAACAGAATACTATTCAGCCATGAAAAGGAACACATTAGAGTCAGTTGTAATGAGGTGGATGAACCTAGAACCTATTATACAGAGTGAAGTAAGTCAGAAAGATAAATATCATATTCTAATGCATACATACGGAATCTAGAAAAATGGTATTGAAGAATTTATTTACAGGGCAACAGTGGAGAAACGAACATAGAGAATAGACTTATGGACATGGGGAGAGGGGAGGCAAGGGTGAGGTGTATGGAAAGAGTAACATGGAAACTTACCTTACCATATATAAAATAGATAGCCAACAGGAATTTGCTGTATGGCTCAGGAAACTCAAACAGGGGCTCTATATCAACCTAGAGGGGTGGGATGGGGAGGGAAATGGGAGGGAGGTTCAAAAGGGAAGGGATATATGGGTACCTATGGCTGATTCATGTTGAGGTTTGACAGAATACAATAAAATTCTGTAAATCAATTATCCTTCAGTAAAAATAAATTAATTAAAAATAAATAAACTCAAAACACTTCTGACTACTTCCTTCATCTCCTTTTGGTCCACACACCTTACTGCCACATGCTCAGTCTTTGTTGCCATGTTGAGGCTTTCTCTAGTTGCAGCAAATGGGGGCCACTCTTCATTACGGTGCTTGGACTTCTCATTGTGATGGTTTCTCTTATTGCAGAGCACAGGGCTCAGTAATTGTGGCACATGGGCTGAGTTGCTCCAAGGCATGTGGGATCTTCCCAGACCAGGGATCAAACCCATGCCCCCCTGCATTGGCAGGAGGACTCCTAACCACTGGACCTCCAGGGAAGTCCCTTGAGTTTCTATTGATAGTGCGTGCGTGCATGCTAAGTCGCTTCCTCGTGTCTGACTCTTTGTGACCCTATGGACTGTAGCCTGCCAAGTTCCTCTGTCCACAGGATTCTCCAGTCAAGAACACTGAAGTGGGTTACCATTTCCTTCTCAAGGTCTATTGATAGTAGCCTTAATTAAATTCTGATTGAGACAGACTGAGCAGATTTGGTCTCAGTCTCTATTTGATCAGATTAATGAGAGTGGTGAATGGAGTGGTATATTCACATAAATAGCCAAGTTCAGCCAATAATGTGTAGGTCAATTGTTGAGAGAGTTTAGATGCCATAGACCCTGTGCATCACTGCACGTTTTTATGGGGCATGCAAAGAATATAAGGTCTTGAGCACTCTGCCTGCACTATTTCTCAGAGTGTGTGTGCAGACAGCAATCTTGAGGAATAAAGTAATATCTCTCTCCAGGACAAAGAGCTTGCTTATTGTCTTCTATAAAAGAAGTGGGTTCCCTATTCTCCTGTTGCTCAGATACAAAACAAACCCACTGTATGCAGGGCACCCACAGGGCTCCTTCCCATTGTTCCTATGGGACTTGGGAGTGGGAGCAAGAACTGATGAAAACGATGCTTTTGCTACTTGCTGTGCTTTGAGTACTTTGCTGTTCTTTGTCTCTAATCCAGAAATCTCATGTCTTCTACCAGTATTCATGAAATGGTAACAGCTAAATCAATTAGCTTGACAGTGGGGCAAAATCAAATTCCAAGTAGTTACATGTAGTGAGGTGAAAGAATAAACAGTAACTGCTAGAAAGGGCCTTTAGAAGAAAGGGTGTCCTAGGGTATTGCTTTAGTCTGCTCAGGCTGCCAAAGGAAAATACCAAAGACTTGGTGGCTTAACCAAAGAGATTTATTTCTTACAGTGCTGGAGGCTATGAAGTTCAGGATCAAGGCACTAGTCAATTTAGTTTCCGGTGAGTGAAACTGAGCAGGAGCCTATAAAGCCTCCCCAGTGGCACATTGCTCTGTGTTCCCCTGTTTCTGTTTGTTAAAAAAAGAAGAAGAAGAAGAAGAAGAGGGTTTTAGTCACCTAGGCCTTCCCTGAATTCCAAGGAGCAGACTCAAGTAGTTACTAGTCAGAGAAGCGAGGGAATGCAGAGAATAAAGGAAAATCAGTCAAACAAGAAAAGTAATAATAACTTAAGCAATAGTTCAACCATGAAACAGTCACAGGACCTCCTCAGGGGGTAAAGATAACAATCTGACACATATTCTTGAGTTGTTTTACTCAAGTTGTTTTATAACCCCCTCCATAGAAACTGCTGACCACAAACATAAAGACCTTAGACTTGTTAGAATCAGGAGATAAATGACAAAGATTCTTGAAACACCCTACTACCTCACCACTAACCAAGCAGAAGAATTTCCATAAGCACATCATGCACCTTGCAACCCTCACCCCAATGTTGCCTTTAAAAACTCTTCCCTAAAAAACGTCAAGCAGTTTGGGTCTTTTGAGCATTAGCTACCCATTTTCCTTACTTGGTGCCCTGCCAATAAAGGCTGTACTTTCCATCACCACACTCGAATGTCAGTAGATTTGCTTTGCTTCACACCAGGAGAGCAAATCCGAGTTCGATCTGATAACATGAGGACTCTTTTCCTGGCTTGCAAATGACTGCTTCCCTGCTGTATCCTCACATGAGGCGGAAAACTCTGTTATTTCTTCCTTTTCTTATAATGGCCCAGTCCTATCAAGTCAGGACAATCCTTTGACCTTTGACCATCATTTGACCTTTATCCTCTCCTCACTGGTCCTGTCTCCAATATAGTCACATTGGAAGCTAGGGCTCCAACATATGAATTTCCAAAGGACATAAACATACAGTATATAACAGGTAACGCCAGGTTTCAGTTAAGGCTAGAGATGAGAGAAACCATTTAAAGAAATGGTTAAGAATATGAGGAAATTGGCTAATTAGAAAGAAGGGTTCAAAGAGTGTGGCAGATGTTTTGGGGGTGAAGAAATGGTCAAGATGAATCAGGGCCACAGAGAAACAGAGTATTGTGGGACTGAGTATGTGAGTACCTAACTGTTCCTGTTCCTACTCAACTCCAGATCCTAAGGGAAGATTTAGTAGCCTTCTTCCCTGCTGACTGAAGCTTATACAATTGCAGGGGTGGCATGGGGGGAAATATATATATATACACACTATCATTTCAAATTTTCCACCACTGCTTGTGGGTAGCTAAGGGGCAGCGCTTCAGGGATACTGCTGGTGATATTACAACTTTAGGTTAGACACCTGCAGTTCTTGAAACTTCTCTGAAAGATGGAAGGTGAACAAAGGGTCAGCCCTGTGGAGATCTTCCTCCACAAGAGAATGGTTCCACTCCTCTTCCTCAGTGGGGACTGCAATTGAGATTGGTTGTCTTCACAATAGTTTGTGTTTGGAAAGGATGTGGACAACTTGGAATATTGAGGCGACACACAGCCTTTGCTCCCGCACAGAGACTGAATGAAGGTGGGGGTACAACGCTCCTGACAAAGTACCCACCAGCACTTGCATCATATAAGACGGAATAACTCAGCTTCAGTGTGGGCAATAGGATGATGAATCATCCTGAGGTCAAATACCACCTGTAGTGCAGGTCTCCCTGGAGCAGTTGAAGAGACCTCAGGAGACAACAGAGAGGAAGGCTGAGAGCTGGGGCATGCCCCCCAGGAAGCCTTTTGTGATGGCCCTAGCCATTTTTGTTTCTTTCTAGAACTATGTGAACAGTCATATCTAGGGCATGCTTTAGTTTTTACATTCTTCCTATATTTTAATTCCCATCAGGCAAGGGAAGTTGATATGAAGTGGATCCAAGTGCTGAGCTAACACTCTGGAGCCTCTAGGGGGCGCTATGGCCCAACACAGTATGATCAAGGGCACTTCCGCCTAATACACCACTTCGGATTTGTTTTCTACGGTGTTGCGCTCTAACTTTTAGAGAAAGGAGGGGGTTCTGCCGATTTTTAAAATATTGTTTTAAGGCCCACGCTCCTCAGCATGGAATCCTAAGCACAAGCGTGATGCTCCAGGTGCTAAAAGCTTCTACTTCGAAGCAAGTGCTACAAACCCACTCATTCAGCTCTGCTTGTCTTTAGGGATGCTGATCCTCTGCCCAAGACTGCTTCTCCCCTCTCAGGCTCAGGCCTTCTGTGCTGACCCGAGTACTTGCACCTGCATCTTTTCCAGCAGCCCAGGTCACTCTGGAGTGACACTGAGGATTTACACATCTCCCACCACCACACTGTGGTACCCATAAGGACATGGCCTGTGTTTTAGGCTTTGCTTATTATCTAGCACCAGGCACATGACAAGAGCCCTCCCTGTGGGATGAGCACAAATGTCCATGATGGAGAAGGATGAGGTCAGAGGCTCTGGGCTGGTGGTCTATGGTGAGCCTCTGCCTGGGCCAGAAAGACATTCTCTATCAATTTGGGCTTGTTCAATGCCTAGCCAGGACACACCAGGCCAGAATGTGGGGAAATGGGCATAAATGGCTCAGCCATCAGGTCAAGGGCAGGATGATTTCTGGGCCGGGAACTAAGAAGAATGAAATCTGAAAGGGAAGATTCTCTGGCAGCCTTGGACCAGCATCTTCCATCACCACCACCCCTCCAGCTCTCTGTGAACACAGCTACAACAGGCCCCCAAAGCCCTTTCTCATGAAGCTACAACAGTTTGAGAGAATTTTGTCAAAGGAACTAAGATAAACAATACAAAATAAAAATAAAGAGTTCCAAGAAACAGACCTGCTGGATCTAAAGCAGAAATACCTAATTCTGACTCCAAAAACTGACCCAAAATTTGCCTGGTGGCTTCCTACTTGCTGGGTCCAATTGGTACCCTCATCACCTAGGGCTGCAGATGAAGAGCTGGTTTGTGGGGAATGGGCACGTGGAGATGAAGCAGTCCCAACTCCAGCTCAAGGGCAGATCTACTTGGGAGAGGGTCGCTCCCTGGAAGCAGGAGCGCTCCTCCTCCCCATGGGTCAAGGCCAGCTCTGTCCTCACCAGTGGGTGTTCAGGGCCAACAGAAGCAGATGGAGGCCCACACTAGGACATCGTTTCCTCAGAGATGGCCTCTGAGACTATGGAAAAGCCTGAGTTCTCTGAAACAAGAAAGGAAGAAGGGAGCAGCACACAGCAGGCTGGGGCACACCCAGGGATAAAGGAGAGATGGTATCCTTTGGTCATCAGGATGGCCTTCTCAGGTGTGTGAGCAGGCAGGTGCAGAGCCCAGTGCTGCATGGGGGTCAGAGGGCCTGAGGCAGAGAGAAGAACAAACAGCAGCAGAGCTGGAAGGGAGCCAGACTATGAGGGTTTCAAGAGTGGCTTGCTGGGTGCTGACAAGGCAGCCTTGGTGGAGTGTGCCTGTGGACTTTCTTAGAAACAGGAGGGGCACAACTTGGAGGAGGAGGCGGGGATAAAAGGAGGATTCTTTTAAGAATGAGGAGGTCTGAGCTGAGGAAAGAAGGAGGATCAACAATCAGACAGATCAGATGGAACAACATCAGGAGGTGCAGAAAAAGGGACTGAGCAAAGAGGTCCCTAAGCCCACATGCTTCTCAGGGACACAGTTGGGAGGAAAAGGATGGGTGAGAAGACTGAGAAAGCAGGAAAAACATGGACAGCTGAGAAAGAAAGCAGGATTCTGCCAAGATTCCCCGTAATCTCTCCAGTAAATGACAGGTAGGCTGTCTGCTGGAAATTTAGAGCCAGAGGCAGGTTTGAAGGTTGGGGAGAGGGTTGGAGCAAGTATGAACAGCCTTGGGGGTTTCTCTAGAGCACTGCTTCTCAAGTGTAATGTGCATGCCAGTCACCTGGGATCATGGTAAAAAGTAGGTTCTGATTTAGCAGGTCTGGGCAAGGATTCTGCATTTCTACAAGCTCTCACTAATGCTGAAGCTGCTGGTTGAAGGACCACATTGGGAGGAGCAAGGATTTAAGAGTCAGAAAAGGAGATGGAGAAAAAGACTGGCATTAGAATTCATCTTCAGGGGAGACTACTTTTGATAATCTCACCTGGGGTAAAAACTGAGACCTTGAGAAGTCTGAGTGGGAGTGACAGCCCGGCCAGGTGAGGGAGCATAGAGACAGAGATGGTAGAGGACAGAGGTCAGGAAAGCAGGTGCAGCGGGAGGGATGTGCCTCTAGAGTGGGAGGAAGCTCAGCAGTGGCTCTGGACCTCATTGGATCCTTATGGGGTGGACCACTAACTGCACATTTGGAAGCACCTCAAAAAAGGATGGGAGTCAGCTGGAGCAGAAAAGAGATAATCCAGGGGTGTGTGAATGAAGCAGCTGCTGGACTCTTTCTGAGCTTGTTCAAAGCTTGGCCAGGACACACCAGGCCAAAATGTGGGGAGAAGGGTAGAAATGGCTCAGCCCTGGGATCAAGGGTGAGTTGATTTCTGGGCCGGGAACTAAGAGGTATGAAATCTAAGAGGGAAAATTCTCTGGCTCTTGGAGAGCAAGAGGAAGTGAATCCTAACTCAGTATCCAACTCTCATCAAAACCTAAGGAGTGTTTGAAAGGCAGAGGTTGGAAACAAGATGCTTTAGTTTTAGGCAAGTCACGGACTGAACTAAGTGGGGTGGGTGCAGCGACTGCGTTCTGCCCGTCTGGGGCCCAGCCTAAGGGAGAGAGGGTTGAGACCCAGGCTGAGGTGAAACCGAGGTCAGGGGAAAGGCGGGAAGGACGGCCCGGGAGAGCAAAGAACATCAAGAGTAAAAGCTGGAAGGCGTCGAATTGAGCGGCAAGTGCGGGAACTGGGCCATCAGCGCCGAGAGTGCGGCGGGGACTTGGGAGACGAAGACAGCGGAGACCAAGCCGGGGCTTAGTCCAGAGGCGAGCTAGAGGCGGCGGCGGATTCTGAGCGCGGGGCCACTCGCTCCTCCGGCTTTGGCCGGGCTCCCCCGCCGCGCAGGCCCGTGCGCTCCTTGCCTGGGCCTCCCGGGTCCACGCTGGTCCCTCTAGTCCCTTCCCGCGGCCTCGGGCAGGCCGCAGACCCTAGCGCCGGCGACCGACTCGCCAGGGTCCGCCCCGCCGCGGCGGCCCGGGCCCGGCCGCTCCTCCCCCGATGATGTCACGTCCCTGGCCGCCCCTCGGCCAGCCGCGCCGCCCCGCCCCCGCCTCCCCCGGCCCCCAGTCCCCTGGGCCCGCCTGCTCCCGCCATCCCTCCTCCCGCCCGCGCTCCCTCCCTTCGGCTCCCGCT
>SJYC01004821.1:0-25723 GCA_006408675.1 Madoqua kirkii | reverse complement strand
ATGGCCCGGGCCCGCGGCCAGGCCCCGGGGAGCGGCGCGCGGCGGCGGCCGCGGCGGGGCAGCGCGGGAACCGGGCCCCGCGGGGAGTCGGCGGGGCTGCTACTGCTGCTGCTCCAGGTGCTGCCGCCCGGGGCTGCGGCAGGGCCGGGGCGCCGGGGCACGCGGGGCGCCGGCGGTGTCTGCTGGCCCAGCGCTGCCCCTGCCTTTCCTCGGGACGCGCGGCTGCTGCTGTTCCTGCCGCCGCCGCCGCCGCCGCCGCCGAGCTCCGCGCCCGCAGCATCCTCCTCCCGGATGGTAATCAGCGCCCCGCGCCGGCGCCGCGGGCGGGCGGGAGAGAGGGGGGTGGGGGCGGCGAGGGGAAAGGGCGGGCAGCCCCAAGCCCCCGCCTCGCCTGCGGCAGTTCCCGGGGCCTCGGGCCCCCCACCCCCTCCGACGACCGCGGCCCTGGGCAGCCGCCAGAGCGCGCTTCTGCGCGGACCGGCTGCCGGCTCCGCTCCCCGCCCTCCCCGCCCCGCGCACAGTCCGCCCGCTGGCGCTCAGGCCGCGGGGAAATCCCTCCATCTCCCCGCCCCGCGCCCGGGGAGGGGAGGGGACAACGCTCGCGGACCCGCTTTCTCCGAGGGAGCGCCCAGGAGGCTGGCGCGCACTGAGTGGCCGGGACGGGCGCTGCTTGCGCTCCTGCAGTCGCCGGGTGCCGTTAGGCGCGCGGAGCTAGGACGCCCGGCAGCCTCGGCGGGATCGGATCCCCGGCGGTGAGGGCGCCCACTGACTGCGCGCCCTTATGTTCCCTGCTCAGGACGCTCTGCCCCGCGGCGGGCTAAACCTGAAGGAGGAGCCGCTGCTGCCCGCGGGCCTGGGCTCGGTGCGCTCCTGGATGCAGGGCGCGGGCATCCTGGACGCCAGCACCGCGGCGCAGAGGTAAGCGTTCGGACGCGACTCGGCGCGCTCCAGTTGGACGGCTCCGTGCCGCCTTCGCTCAGCGTGCTGAACTGCTGGGGCGAGGGGTTGGACGGAGCCCTAACTCTGCACTGTCCCAGCAAGCTCTTGCGCCCACCCTGCCCTGAGCGCCTGTGCTTCTTCCAGAGGATGGGGGGAGGGGGCAGCCGGGGCGGGGCTTCTGCCTCCACTCCAGGATGTCCCAACTCTAATTTCTGACTATCGCTCGCGTGCCCAGCGGTCCGTGGCTCAAGAGGAATTCTCCCGGCTCCCCGCAGTCCCCCAACCACCAGTCGTCAAGGAATTGCTGGCCCTTCCTTCTCAGGCAGTTTAAGTGCCCCTCCTTGTCCCGTTCCACGGATCTCTGCCAGGAAAGGCACAAAACCCAGCCACCTTACTGCTTTCTCTAATCCCTCAGAGTTGGAGGATGGGGATGTGTGGGAGCCGGCGAAGCGGCTGCAGGCTGAAGAGTGGGGAAGAGATGAGGTGGGCAATCGGCTTGAAGGAATGATCGGGACTGAGAATGGGGCAGGTTCTCCAGGTGTTTTTCTGGTGGGTCCTGCCCAAGGCAAGGGGTCCCTGGGAACCCAGCGCCCACGCCCATCTCCTCTGACTCCTCTGCAGGAGTCTGCGCAGGAGCCTGGGTAGGGGATGGACTCCTGGATTTAGAAAGGAAGCATAAAGGTTTATAGACCTGCCCCCCATCCCAACACCTGGGCTCCAGGCTTTTGTATCCCCAGTTGTGAACAAGGGGAGGGGACATTGGACATCCTACTTGGAGATCTCAGTGGCTGGAAGTAAGGAAGTGGTGCTTCTGCAAACACCTGCGGCACATGGAAGCTGAACTTTCCAGAGGTCTGAGCAACTGCTTGTCCAGCCGCTGGAAAGGATTCTGCTGGGAGGTTTCAGGGCAGACCAGATCTGAACCCCAGCCACACATTAACATCCCCAGTCCTGTTCAGGGGAATACCACCTCACCACCAACCCCAGCCTAACCTCTTAACAGACACACACTTTGTTTCATGTTCAAACTGAACGGTGTTCCTGCACTCCTGTCCTTTCATGACTATCCAGAGGGAGCCCTGGGGCTTCTCTCCCGAGCTCACCTCTTCAGGAAGAGAAAGGATCTTGTCTTGGAATCAATTTCCATACTTTCGCTCGTGATATAACCATGTTCCAGGGAAAAAATGAAAATAGAAAACAAAAACCTCACCTCTCTAATACAACAAACAGTCAATATTTTAATGTATTTCCTTCCCATTGACATATTTTTTTTCTTGTGTTATACACACAGTTCTGTATCCTGCTTGTTTTTCTGTTGGTTCTGGTTTTTCATTTAACTTGTGGTGGTTTAGTCACTAAGTCATGTCTAACTCTTGTGACCCCATGGACTGTTAGCCTGCCAGGCTCTTCTGTCCATGGGATTCTCCTGGCAAGAATGCTGGAGTGGGGTGCTGTTTCCTTCTCCAGGGGATCTTCCTGACCCAGGAATTGAACCCAGGTCTCCTGCATTGCAGGCAGATTCTTTACCAACTAAGCTATGAGGAAAGTCCTCATTTAATTTGAGGTGGTCAATTTCTTTGTCTTTTTCTCCATCACTGGCTGTGTGGTGAGAGCTCCTTGTAGGAGTAGATGGAGGGTTCCATTAGGGCCTCAGGGTTTATGGTTCCTATTTGTCTCCGACCTTCCCCTCTGACCCTGCCAGCAGGTTTAATGAGGAGGAAGCCCTTGTATCCTGTGCAGGTTCAGGAACTGTGGAGATGAGGCTCCTTCTGCAAGATGGAGCATTGGCAGTGTTGTCTGCACATAGGGAAGAGGTCTTGAGTAAGGGGAACGTGTCCAGTCTGAGTCCTCAGGGCCACATCCTCAGGACTAAGAATGCCCACCCTCCCAACCCCAATTTGAAGAGAGGCATTTCTTCGGTCCTGACTGCTTATCTCTAAGTCCAGAGACTTCTCTGTCTCAGAACACCAATTGAGAGTCCCCACACCTTTGGTTGCCTCTGGGCGTCAATGGGAGGAGGTCAGGGGGATACTCCTTTCTTACTCTTCCTGAGGTGCCATCATCTCACCAGCTGGCTCTTGATCCTTCATCAGTCCTCTGCTTGGGTCTTTTCATCCTAAAACCACAATGACAGGAATTCCTTTCCCTGCCCTGACCTTCTTCTACCTTCACAGGCTCTGCTCCCTGTCTCAGAAGAACTGGCCCTGGAATATTCCCTGCAAGGCTGCCTGAGGTCTGACAGCTGTCTTTGATGTGTTCTATGCCTTCACCCCATAGCCGCCTGTTTGTCAGGGCTTCTGGATGGTCCCTCCATATCCTATTCCTAATCACAGTGCCCATGGCCAACTCTTAACCATGACACATACTCAACACAAAGACATGCCCTCCAAGACTTTCCTCCCTGGCTTGAAGTTAACCTACCCCAGTGTATCACTTCAGCCTGCTAGTCCACTGCCCCAGCCTCTCACCACACCCCCCAAAGCATCTGCCACAAAGGGGGCCAAAGACAATTTCCAAAGAACTTTTCTCTGATTGTGTCCCTACCCAATTAAAATTTTCAGTGACTGCCCCCCGCCTCCCCAATTCCTCCCAGACACTCAGCATTCAAGGCATGTCACAGTCCGATCCCAAGCTTCCTCTCAGCCTCTGTGTGACACTCAGCATTCAACAATGTCTCTTGAAACAGTTCCTTTGCTCCCAGGACCCATTCACACACTGGATAAAATTTTACAACCTCTGGGACCCTTCCCCTAGCACCTTCTCTCTCTGTGCCTTCTCACTCCACCAAGGGGAATAGTTCTAAGTACTATCTAAGGATGCTTGTCACAGGCCAGAGTCAGCTGTGCCCTGCTGTCCTGGACTTCCTTGCCCGCCAACCTACACCTTCCTTTAGGGCCTGGATGGTGGTCCTGGGCACCAGGATCAAGCAGTCAGAGGGGTAACAAGTATCTGCTGAAGGAAGCAGGAGTGTGTGTTATAAGGTTACCGAGTCTGTTTTGGTTAGACTCCCCTGTTCACATGGGTGGTCCACCTGATCGCAGGAACCAGGCACTGGAACAGCTACTGCTGCCCAGCTTTGCAGCACCAAAGTTTTTCAGAAGGAGGAGAAGGCCCAGAGCCTGCTAAGATCAGTGAGAGAAGATCTGCCAACAGGAAAGAAATTTGTGGGTGAAAGAGACGTAGGAGAGAAGAGAGGCTGCATACCATACCCTGGAGGTGATAGGGAAGGCTGGAGCCTTGGGCTGGCAGGGTCTTCCCAGTGGGGAACTCTGCCCTAGAATCCCTGGCCATTGCCATGACCGTCCCTACCCTGGTCCACAGGACTTTATCTCAGAGACTCATACCCCAGCCCTAGCCCATCTTCTCTGGACTCCCCTACAGACCCACAAGCTCTTGCTAGGGTGCTCAGCACAGAAGCAATTCAGTTCTCTCCTGATGGACTCCCAGCCTGGGTAGACTCCTGGAGGACCAAGGCTAGCCCTCCCCCATGAGCTGGTCCCAGAACACTAGCAGCGCCCTGAAAGGGAAGCCAACTTGGGCTGCCTTTCCTGTAAGCAGCTGCAGGCTAGCCTCCCTGCTAGGAAATGCTTTTGTTTGCTTTAATAATTAATAGCCATTCCTCAGCCTGGGACCTGGCAGGCAGGCCTGTGGGTGGGTGGCGAGGGGGTGGGCAGAGAGAAGCAGGGTGGACTGTCTTTAGGTAGAAATGAGAGCAAGAGGAAGCATGGGAGACCTAGCTAGTGAGTTTTGTTCCCAACCCTCCTCCCCCAATCCAGGTAAGCAGAGGCCCCCTGGGATAGTGGGAATAGGGGATATGAAGCAGCCCCAAAGCATCATCTCCACCTGGCCCTTCTAGGCACAGGTCCTGGGCAGCTGCCTCTAGGCACCTGCCTTACTGTCCTAGGCTCTGGGCAGGGCTAGGCCAATAGATCTTGGCTGAAGCCAGGAATGCCAGGCCCAGCCTGATGATTATAAGCAGTCCCAGGGACCCAAGGGATGCCTGCAGGGAGAGCTGGGGCCTGTGGAATGCTTGGAGGAAGAGAGGCTGCAGAGGAGAGGAAAGGGAGACAGGTAGTAACGCTAAGATGGGGGAAAGAAGAGCTGGATATAGCAGAGAACTTAGGGAAGCTGAGACGAAGGATGAGATGCAGAAGATATACAGTTTTACTCCTTCCACCTCTTGGGTGGAGGGGGATTAAAAAGGAGCCTCCTCTCCCTGATAATGACCTCAGGACTTCTCTCCATCACCCAGCATCCCAGATTCCAAGATGGACCAGACCCAAACCAAGGCACTGCTCAGAACTTTGGGCTGCCAAGGCAGGCAAGAGTTAGGATTTGGTAGAGGATGCATAGGTGGGGAGACGGAAGGCCTGAGTGTGCCTCTAGGGGAGGGCCAGAGCTTCATTCTCAGCCACTGTCTGTGGGATTTGGAATGTTTGTTTTAAAATGCTCCTGCTAATAAAAAGCTGGCTTAAAACTCAACATTCAAAAACCAAAGATCATGGCATCTGGTCCCATCACTTAATGGTAAATAGATGGGGAAACAATGGAAACAGTGACAGACTTTATTTTCTTGGGCTCCAAAATCATTGCAGATGGTGACTACAACCATGAAATTAAAAGACCCTTGGTCCTTGGAAGAAAAACTATGACCAACCTAGACAGCATATTAAAAAGCAGAGACATTACTTTGCCAACAAAGGTCCATGTAGTCAAAGCTATGGTTTTTCCAATAGTCATGTACAGATGTGAGAGTTGGACTACAAAGAAGGCTGAGTGTGGAAGAATTGATGCTTTTGAACTGTGGTGTTGGAGAAGACTCTTGAGAGTCCCTTGGACTGCAAGGAGATCAAAACAGTCAATCCTAAACAAAGTCAACCCTGAATATTCACTGGAAGGACTGGTGCTGAAGCTGAAACTATAATAATTTGGCCACCTGATGTGAAGAACTGACTCACTGGAAAAGACCCTGATGCTGGGAAAGATTGAAGGCAGGAGGAGATGACAGAGGGTGAAATGGTTGGATGGCATCACTGACTCAATGGACATGAGTTTGAGCAAGTTCCAGGAGTTGGTAATGGACAGGGAGGCCTGGCATGTTGCAGTTCATGAGGTCACAAAGAGTTGGACATGACTGAGCGACTGAACTGAATAATTAGCGTGTAATCAAGGCTGTAAAGGCATGTGAACTGCCTTCTGAGTTGAGAGCAGAGACTGACTGTGAAGGAAGTAGCATCTGTCCTAGACAGCTTTGGCAAGGTCCAGCTGCTATGAGAAGGGCCCTGGCGCATCCTGTTCCGCCTTGAAAAGGAGCATCTCCAGGGACCCCTGGGTGCCCAAGCAATAGCAGCAATAGACAACTCTGCAACCCCCAGGTTTGCATCCCCCTGTACTCCGAAACACGGGTTACCTGAGTGACTCAGGCTGGAAAGATCAGGTTGCTCTTGGTGTCACCTTTAACCTGGATTCCCAAGGAAGTACTAAGGAAGCCCACACATGCCCACCCTTGGATGTCCTCCAGCCAAAAAATAGTTCTGTTACCCAAACTTATCTGTCACAGTCTCCTTTAATTTAGGGGCTATTTCAAAACAGAAGATAGGAAGGGGATGAGTTGGCCCTGGTGGATATATGGAAATGAGCCCTTTCTCCTCCCCTATCCCAGCTCTTTAGTACAGGAACAAAGAACCCACCACCTCAGCACACTCCGGGGTTGATAGGAAAATGTTTTGAACGTTTGGTTGAAAACAATCTTTTTAAGAAAGCAAGTGAAAATCATTCAGTCGTGTTCAACTCTTTGTGACCCCATGGACTATACAGTCCATGGAATTCTCTAGGCCAGAATATAGGAGTGGGTAGCCTTTCCCTTCTCCAGGGTATCTTTCCAACCCAGGGATTGAACCCAGGTCTCCTGCACTGCAGGCAGCTTCTTTACCAGCTGAGCCACAAGGGAAGCCCTTAAGAAAGCAAGGAGATGTGTAAATCATTTTGGAATCCTACAAAGGTGGTTAATGTGGCTGTTTTCGCCACTCAGCCACATTTATTCAGAAAAGGCGCACATATAGCATGCTTTGTACACTAATCATGCTAAGTGAATGAGATGTTTCTGAATTATAGGGTCTAGCAGCACACAGACCAGGTGAGGCATCTGTCAGGCTGCACTCAGGTGGAGCTCTGCTGACTTCCATCATACAGCAGGCCCCTGGGTGGCTGGGAGTTGCTACCCCACCCGTATCCCCTGGGGACTCTTAGGAAAGGGTCTGCTTCCTCCGCCAGCATTTGCCTCCTAAGACTTTCTTAAACCACCAGAGTCTGCTCTGCCCACCTGCACACCAGGCCAATCCCACTGAGAAATGACACCCCAGAGGCCCTCAGCCAGTGACTGATGGCAGTGGTGGTTAAAGACCTCAACTTCCATGCCCAGCCCTCTGATGGGATAGCTGAAGCACAAGTTCTAGGCTTGTTTCCAGGGCTCCCTGGGGGCTGAACTGCAGCTGCCCACAGTGGTACCTCCCGGGTGATGCACCCAATAGGACTGCCTTTCCTCTGGTCACTCCCCACCCCTACCAGGGTTTCCGCATAAAGTATTTGCATTGGAGTCCTTGTCTCAGGTTCTGCTTCTGGGGAAACTCAAAGAAAACACTTGCCTCTCCAGACCTCCCAGGCTCTGCTGCCTCATTTCTTTCTTCTAGAAAACAGATTCCTATCAGTAGACACCCCTGCAGTTTTTCCCCACACTCCAGTGAGGGTATTGGGCAATCCCACTTTGGAGACCACAAAATCAGGGACCTTGGCCTTCATTCACATCCCTGCCTCTAAGCTAGTGTAAGAGCACACGTCTGCTCCCAGGGTGCCCCAGCAGGCCTCTCAGGCCTCTCTGTGGCCTGGGTCTATCATCTGAGTTATCTGAGCCTATTTCTAGATTTCTTTCTTTCCGTTCTTTAATCTTGGTTTGTTTCCTTGTTACAAGAGCACCAGCTCCTCCCAAGGGGAAACAACAGTCTCCCCCTCCCTCCGTCTTCCTTTGGGGCCTGCAGCTCTGCTCAAGGATGCTGATTGGTCATCTGCTGCATGGGCAGGGAGGCAGTGCAACTGCCTGGGGGAACCAGGAGAAGGAAGGCACAGTCCAGACTGACCTGCATCCTGCACTTAGCCGCTGTGCTAATCCTCATGTCATTCTCTGTGTTCACAGGGAATGTGAGGATATTTCTGTTTGTTTGCCAGTGACTGATGGCAGTGGTGGTTAAAGACCTCAACTTCCATGCCCAGCCCTCTGATGGGATAGCTGAAGCACAAGTTCTAGGCTTGTTTCCAGGGCTCCCTGGGGGCTGAACTGCAGCTGCCCACAGTGGTACCTCCCGGGTGATGCACCCAATAGGACTGCCTTTCCTCTGGTCACTCCCCACCCCTACCAGGGTTTCCGCATAAAGTATTTGCATTGGAGTCCTTGTCTCAGGTTCTGCTTCTGGGGAAACTCAAAGAAAACACTTGCCTCTCCAGACCTCCCAGGCTCTGCTGCCTCATTTCTTTCTTCTAGAAAACAGATTCCTATCAGTAGACACCCCTGCAGTTTTTCCCCACACTCCAGTGAGGGTATTGGGCAATCCCACTTTGGAGACCACAAAATCAGGGACCTTGGCCTTCATTCACATCCCTGCCTCTAAGCTAGTGTAAGAGCACACGTCTGCTCCCAGGGTGCCCCAGCAGGCCTCTCAGGCCTCTCTGTGGCCTGGGTCTATCATCTGAGTTATCTGAGCCTATTTCTAGATTTCTTTCTTTCCGTTCTTTAATCTTGGTTTGTTTCCTTGTTACAAGAGCACCAGCTCCTCCCAAGGGGAGAACAACAGTCTCCCCCTCCCTCCGTCTTCCTTTGGGGCCTGCAGCTCTGCTCAAGGATGCTGATTGGTCATCTGCTGCATGGGCAGGGAGGCAGTGCAACTGCCTGGGGGAACCAGGAGAAGGAAGGCACAGTCCAGACTGACCTGCATCCTGCACTTAGCCGCTGTGCTAATCCTCATGTCATTCTCTGTGTTCACAGGGAATGTGAGGATATTTCTGTTTGTTTGTTTGTTTGTATTTTAAGGCATGACACATAGGCTTCCTTCCTTTTTTAAAAAATTTTTATTTATTTGTTTTTGGGGTTTTTTTTGCCTGCTCTGTATCTTTGTTGCTGCTCATGGGCTTTCTCTATTTGCGACAAGCAGGGACTCCTCTCTAGTTGCAGTGCTCGGGCTTCTCAATGTGATGGCTCCTCTCGTTGCGGAGCACAGACTCTAGAGTGCACGGACTTCCATAGTTGCAGCACATGGGCTCATGGTTGTGACGCACAGGCTGAGTTGCTCCGTGGCATGTGGGATCTTCCTGGACCAAGGGTTGAACCCATGTTCCCTGCATTGACAGGCAGATGCTTTACCACTGGAACACCGGGAAAGTCCCACAAGGATTTCTTTAAACCAAAGCCCTTTCTATTTCACCTTGGTCTTCTCACTTGTCCAACAGGGGTATGAACAGAGTAAACTGGAGACATTGGCAGACCAGGAGCAGTCCTGGGCGTGCAAGCAGGGGTCTTGCCCATTCTGCCGTCCTTTCTTAGTCTGCTGGGTCAGTCTGTTACTCATATTTTCCTGCTGTTATTCGTGATATTGATCCCTGTCCCAGAACTGTAAGCTATCCACCTTGTCCCATTGCTTTGCCTGGGTGTGTATGACTGTGTGTGTGCCTTAGTGCCCCCACGAATTGAGGTGGAGCATAGCCGGTGATGCTGGGCTACCTCAAGGGAAGTGGGATTGAGGCTGATCCCACAGTGGGGTGGGTCAGTGCAGCCTCTCGATGGATACTGGTTCACAGACCCCAGGCAGGGGTACCTGCTCCCTTCCCTCTTGGGAAGTGTCCCCTGCAACCTCTGTCCCTGGGAATCCCCTCCTGCTGAAAGGGCAGGCCCTGTGAAGGAAGCTTGGCTTGGGGCTTAGGGTAGACTTCCCAGCTCTGGTCCTTAGGAGCCAGCAGGCAGCCAGGACCCAGGACTGACTGGTATTTGCCAAAATGGATGGATGGGAGAGTAGGCTCAGCATCAGTGATTGGCTCTTGGCCTGGGAAGTGCAAGAGCAGCTGTGTAGACAAGGGTATGTTGTGCAGACATGGGACTGTGTTCTTGCTCAGCCTCCACCCCCGCTCTTGTAAGGCCTCTTTCTTTCTCTACTCACTCTCCCTACTGTCTGAGAGCCTTCCAGCACCTTTTCTGGGCCAGATGATGGGATAAAGGGTAGAATGATCTGGGGTGGCTTCACAGTCCACCCCCTAGGTGGTCCTGGAGCCTCTCTTGAAGCTGGTCCTGGGTGGGTGGTCCTGGAACCTCTCTTGAAGCTAGTCCTGGGTGGGAGAGGGGCCAGAGGAAGGAGTCAAGGTTACTCCCACCTTTAGTATATTCATTAACAGTAATCAGAGACCTGCTACGATTGAAGTTCTTCAGGCTTCTCTGCCTCCTGGCAAGTGGAAAACAGGATAGTCAAGGCTGGACGTGGAAGGACAGTAAGCCCGAGGCAGAGGAGAAGGGAGGAACACTGAAGGAGGGAGGAGGATGATCCTGGAGGAAGGAGCATGTAGAAATAACTTTTGGTGGGAAAGAGAAGGTATCGGTGGCCCCCTCCTCATCTTGATCAGCCTCTCAACTTCAGTACACTGGGCCTTCCCTGCCTGTAGTATCTTCTAAGCCCTGCCTGACTTCAGAGCCTCCTGGTGGCCTTTAGTCATGTTTCCCAAACATGGGAAAGTCTGGACCACTGAGGCATCCAAGCAGGCTTTCAGGAGGAGGAACAATTTTCGCTCTATTCGTTATGTATTTACTGTAATCTATATAAGTAAAAATACAACAAGCTTCTCAAGCCCATGACATCTCAGATATTATAGCTTTGCATGAAGCCAAGTAAGAATAAGTTGATTTACAATTATATGAAGAAAAATATTAAGCATTGTTGAGTATGGCTGAGGTCATCACAGTGGCATGTCCAGGATGGACTCTGGTCTAAATGGCTCTCAAAGCAGTTCCACCATCCTCACCTCTGCATCCCTGCAGTGGCCTCTCACTTTCAACACCCTGGGCACTCCCTGCCTGCATCATCTTCTAAGCCCTGCCTGACTTCAGAACCTCTTGGAGGCCTTCAGTCATGTTTCCCAAACCACATGCCTCCACCAAAATGCTCCGTAGTCAAGTAAGCATGGTATGTTGGTAATCTATTGCCACGTTAAAAAAAAAAATTATTCCCAAACTCAGTGACAAAATAGCATTCATTATCTCACACAGTTTCTTAAAGTGAAAAACCAGGGAGCAGTGTAGCTGGGTAATTCTGGCTCAGAGTTTCTTAGGAGGCTTCAGTCATCTGAAGGCTTGCCTAGGGCTGGTGGATCTCGCCCAGCTGATCAGTTAGTGCCAGCTGTTGGCAGGAGGATTTGGTTCTTCTCCATGTGGACCTTCCGCAGGACTGCTTGAGTATTTTCACAACATGACAGCCAGCTTTGCTCAAGTCACTGACTGTTTGGGCAGGAGCCATGTATCTTGTATGACCTAACCCTGGAAATCATATGCTATCACTTGTGCCAGATTCTATTGACCATAGAGACCAGTCCTGACAGTGTGAAGGAGGGACTGTGCAAGGACCTGAGCTCCAGGAGGCAGGGGTCATGGGAACCACCTTGGAGGCTGGTTGCCACACATGGGGAGCACTGGCCTGAGCGAGTCAAAGAGTCCTTTCCTGGAGGGTGCCCCAAGGATGCCCCCACCCCGACACACACACTCATGAGTATTGCATGAAGCCGCATCTCCCAGCAGTTGTGGCTATAGCACTCCTTTGTAGAACGAAGATCTGGAGCCATGAGAGAGCTAAAGAAAACATTTTGGAAGACCTTGACCCCGAGAAGAAAGTCTAAACTCCAGTCTGGCACTTCCAATACACACCTTTTCTGTCCTCACTTCACTCTTTGAAACCTGTGATCCAGTGACACTCACACCTACAGCCATTCCTCCTGCCCTTGTTGAGCTCCTATTCATTCCTCAAAGACCTGAGGGAAAGCAATCGTCTCTGTGAATCCTCCCCTTCATCTCACACAGAATTAATTTTTTCTTCCTTTAACTTTATTGTTTTTTATGTAGGAACATCTCTTAGGGGGTACTCACCACTCTGTCTCCTGTTCAGTAAGCTCTCTGTATCTGTCTTCTCTCCCCTTCCAGGTGTTTCAGCCTGGCCCCACATGGTGCCATGTGGCCAGTGCTTAATGCGTCACTGGGGCTCAGGAAATATTTGGGAAATAGGGCCTTGGTTCTCCTACTTGTGCTCTAACCATGGCTGTTTCTGGGGCTGGTTTCTGATGAGCCAGGAGAAAGCAAGACCAGACCACAAGATGCTTCTGCCCAAGGGAGACGGTGGTATCCTTCTTAAAGTGTGGAGGCAGGTCCCCCTGCACCTGAGGAGGACTTTTCCACATTCAGCCGTAGCCCAGAGTCCAGGCTGGGCAGTCTAGAGCCCTAAGCTCTGAGTGTCTGGCGGACATATCATCTCCCAGCAATGCCATAGGCTCATGCACACAGCTGTGAATTAGGGTGCAGTGAGATATCCATTCCCAAACCACCCAGCTGCCCCTTGAGGCCCTAAAGGGCAGTCACAGGAGCCTCAGGTCAGCAAGATGTGTTTCTCAGGTCAGTAACATGTGTTCATTTGGTTTTAGGGACCAGCTTCCAAAATGTTGGGCCCAGAGAAAAGTCTAGGAAGAAGTCTGCCAGGGATACCCCCCAATGTGCCACTTATCCCCATGGAAGCAGGTTCAGTGATCTCAGCACTGGGAGGCCTCTGTCTGAAACTGAGATGACCCTGACAAGGGTGGCATGGGCCCATCCAGTTAACTCTTGACATGTCGGAGCCGAGTCCTGGTCAGAGGTGATAGGTGTCTTTCTGAAGGGCACTCACTTCCGGTGGTTTCCAGCAGCTTTCCTCCCCACAGTGGTGTGGGCCTGGCACGAGCACACTTTGAGAAGCAGCCCCCTTCCAACCTCAGGAAATCCAACTTCTTCCACTTCGTGCTGGCCATGTATGACCGGCAGGGGCAGCCGGTGGAGGTGGAGCGCACAGCCTTCATCGACTTTGTGGAGAAGGACCGAGTGAGAGGCTTGTGGGCTCACCGGGAAGGAAGAGGGTGGGGAGGTGCGGGTGGGGGGTTTTCAGGGAACCCCTTCCCACTGGAACAGACGACGGATAGGCCGTGGAGGAGTGGAGAATCGGGTGGTGAACGGATGGGAGAGGAGAGGGAGGAAGGTTTGGTGGGGAGTGGAGGGGGAGGGGAGTGACTGGAGGATCCCTGGGAGCACTGAGCATCCTCCCTATCTTGTCCCTGCAGGAGCCTGGGGCTGAAAAGACAAACAACGGAATCCATTACCGCCTCCGGCTGGTATATAACAATGGTGAGTAAAGCCCACCACCCGTGGGGCACCACAGCACCATGTGACACATAGTACCCCACCATCAGAGTGGAGGGGCCTGGCTCCATCTGGGAGGGGTGTGGAGTATGTTTAGTCATCAGAAGCCAAAGGACTCCCTAAATAACAAACCTCTCCGCCTTCCCACCCTCAGGTCTTCGGACAGAACAGGATCTCTACGTGCGTCTCATTGACTCCATGTCCAAGCAGGTGAGTCAGCCACCATCTCCCCTGAGATCGGAACAAGCATCCTTGTCCCTGCTTCCACATGCCCTGTGCGCTTCATCCTCACCAATCTAACTCCCCACAGTCCACAGGAGGAGGATGTGTGGCTTTTGTCCTCTAGACAAGAAAAAGACGTTTTCACAAAGACTTTGCTCTTGGGTCTTGTTATCTAGAAATTCAGCCCAGATGGAGATTCAGGTGGGTTTATTGAGGAAGAGGAGAGAAGATCTCAGGAGGGGACCAGGGAGAAGCAAGACAGAGCAGGGGATGCTCAGCAAGAATGTGATGTCAGCTGGAGTCTAGCTTCAGCTGGATCCTCCAGCTAGAGAGGAATGGCACCGAGTTGTTGTCCCTCGAGGCAAGGAGGCCAAGATCCTGTCCCCTGTATTGGTCAGTTACTGGCTGGGGACCACTCCCAAGGGAAGGGTGAACCTTCCAGACATTTTCAGGGGAAGCAGCTCCTATCTGCTGAGAGCAGTTCTCAAGAGAAAGCCCTTAGCAGCTAACACAGGGACGGGTACCTTGGTCCAGCACTGGGTGGGGCCCCAGAGCTTCCAGCACTGGCCCTCAGCACCTTGCTGATTTGAATAGACGAAAGGAGGCTTGGGGCCAGACAGAGGAGCGCTAGGCAACTGAAATCCAAGTCAGCCCTCATAGCCTGTGCAGCCTTAGGCTTTTCAGAACTCTGTGTGCTGGTAAGGAACAGGGCTGAGTCTCAGATGTGAAAATCAGTGGCCTGAACTGGAAGTGGAGGCTTGGGCTTTCCCACACAGACAGGCTTCCAGCAGCCTCCACCCAATCCCAGAGTAGAGGAAGAAGTAGTGCGTTTCTAGGATGCCTGTGGTCACTATGGTCTGGGAGGCAGACTGAAAAGTGGCAAAGTGGGATTGTATGGCCAACAAGCGTGGAAGAGTTGGAGACTGTCCAGAGAAAGAAACCCACAAATGAGGGATGGCTGGTAGGCCCAGACGTTTTAAGTTGGAAGCCAAATGTGCGTTTGGGAAGCTTACTCCTTGCTTCAAGGCCAAGGAGAGGCTGGGGACTGGTTGAGGGGTTGGGGGCTGATCCAATGGTCCCAGAGGAAGCCATTGACCTGGCCTACAGAGATGACAGGGATGGGGAGCGCAGCCGAGGAGCTGGCGGGAGAGCCTGGGGGGACAATGCCTGTGAGAACCGTGGAGGCTGGAGTATACGCCTGGTCTTGGTCAGGGTGATCGGTGGACCTCCCTGCCTCAGGGCAGAATTGGCTCCAGAAAGTGCTGCCTGTGGACAGAATCTGTAGACCTCACCCCATTCTTGCCCATTCTGATGGTGGTCCCAGTTTGGGAAGCTAGGTTCCCACCTCCTGCTTTGCACTCCTGGGCCCCCAGGGAGAGTTGGAGGGCATACTCTTCTCTGGGAGGAGGGCCCACCTGGCCCTCACCTGGCCTCGAGAGGAGCTTCCTTCCCCCCAAGCTCGTGCACTTCTTCCCCAGGCCATCATCTACGAAGGGCAGGACAAGAACCCCGAAATGTGCCGTGTGCTGCTCACTCATGAGATCATGTGCAGGTGAGAAGGGCTGGAGCGCTGGCCCAACCCCCTCCCCACTGATCCCCAGGGAAGCCTGGTGGGGGGAGGTGATGAAGGAAGAGTGAGGTCCCTGGGCACAGTGCTGGCTGAGGAGAGGGTCCTTGAGGCCCCATTAGCCTGGCCTGTTTATGTGGCTTCTCCGACTGTTTGTGCAAGAAAGGCCTCCTGCTGCTACTGGGAGGCTTAACTAATAAAGCTCTGGAGAGGGCTCGCTGGGAGGTGGGGGCAGGGCCTGGGCCTCCTGGATTAGCTCCAGAGCTGAAGGAGGAAACTTTTCTGCCTCTTATGTGACCTTCAGGGAAACCCCTGGTCAGGCAGCATGGGGAAGGAGGAGCACAACTCTTGGTTCCCCTTCCCCATTACCCAGAGCTTGGCATTTCTAGGCAAGGACTCCCCAGGAGGTGTCAGTCAGACAAGGTCATCCTAGGCAACTCCTCACACGGAAAAGAAACTAGAACTCAAAAATCTGGTTGGAACAGTGGCTACTCTTGGGAAGGGCAGCGACCAGGATGGGGCTTCTGGGATGCTGGTCACATGGTATTTTTTGGTCTGGTTACATGGGTGAGCTCACTTTGTGAAAATTCATGTGATACATGCTTACAATTGGAGCTCTTTTCTATATGTATAAAAAGGGTACAGAGAGAATAGATGGTCAGCATTCTACCCTTTCCTGGATCTTCCAGGAGCAGCACGCCTTTGGGACAAGGGTTTCCTGGCCAACCTTATTCCCAGGGCTGGGTTCTGGGAGTGAGCCCTTCTAGGCCAGGAATTCCACACTCAGAGATAGGACATCAGCATCCTCACCCTAGCCACACACACACACGCGCGCGTGCACGCAAACACACCCCACACTGTAATCTCCCTCTCCTTCTTTCCTCCTTCCCTCCCTCCTCACCTTTCCTCCAGCCGGTGCTGTGACCGGAAGAGCTGTGGCAACCGGAACGAGACGCCCTCAGACCCCGTCATCATTGACAGGTACAGGCCAGGGGAGGAGGGCCTGGCAGCTTGTAAGGTCAGGGCAGGCTGGCATCAGCCACAGAGCACAGTGGCTCCCACCACCCTTTGGTGGCTCTGAGCAAGAGAAACGGTCCCCTGAGTGAAGCCCCTGGTGGCAGACTTTCTGAGACTGGACTTAGGAGTTGTGCATCCTGAGGGAAGAAGGCAGAGAAGACAGGGGTGGGAGGTGGTAGAGATGCCACCGCTAGAGGAGCTAATGGGGAGTGGCAGGGAAAGTGGGCTCTGGTCCTGGTGCCTCCTCTAGTTTCTCTGTTCATTTCCTTTGTTAGCAAAATAGGGAAATACTTGGTGAGTTTCAGTCATAGGATTGTAGAGGTGATGCATGTGAAAATGCATTTTTTCTTTCTGAATAGGATATATATATATATATAAGGTACAAAATTCAAAAGATAACACAAAAGAGTAAATAATGAAAAGTAAGTCTGCCTTACCCCAATGTATAGCATATGGTAGACAATCTTTTGTATTTAATACTTACCTTTTTTATTTGTAAAAATATATTAATATCCTAGAACTCATTCCATATTGGAACTAAACCCTGCCTTGTTCTCCTTTTAATAGAGAAATCATTCACAGTGTACTAAAATTCAAGTTTAAAAGAGTTGATAGCAAGGTCTTCCACCTCTGCCTCTGACTCATCCATTGCCCTCCAAATAAGCAAGCATTGTCCCCAGTTTCATGAGTATCCTTCCTGAGCTAGCCTGTGCAAGAAAATGCAGACACAAACAGTTTCCTCATTCTTTTTGTGCTACTGCAAAATATTCCATTGTATGGCTGGACCGTAATTTCTTTAGTGTCTATTGCTGGATATTTTGGCTGTTTGCATTCTTCTTCAGGGATAAAATATGCTGTTGTGAATTACTTTGTCCATGTGTCACTTAGCACATGTGTGCGTTTATATGAAGGATATTACTAGAAGCAGAATTTCTGGGTCAAAGGAGATGTACATTTGTACTTTTGATAGTTATTGCCAATTTGTCCTCAGTAGCAATTATACCAATTGATATTCATACCAGCTATTTTGAGAATGCCTGTTGCTATAGTCTAGAGATGCAGAACCAGCAAAGGAGCCTGAGAAGCAGCTACAGTAAAGTGGGAGGAAAATCAGGGGAGTTGAGTCCTAGAAACCCAGCTAGAAAAATTTTCCCCAAAGAAGACTGTAGTCAACTGCATCAGTTGCTGCTCATGGAGATGATTAAAAGGATAAGAATTAACCATTAGATTTAACAATGTGGGGGACATTGGTGACCTCAACAGGAGCTATTTTGGTGGCAAAAGGGACAGAATTCTGATAGGAGTATGTCTAAGAGAGAATGAGAGGAGACACTAGGGACAGTGACCAGAGGAGCTCTGGACTTTCACCCTAAAGGAATCAAAGAAACAAGGTGGTGGCAGGAGCACAGTGTAAGGCTAAAAAAATATATAGCTTGTCCAATGCTACTGACAAAAATCCAGTAGAAAGTGGAAAATTATGATGCAAGAGTTAGAGGGGAAAATCACTGAAGCAATGTCCTCTAGACAGCAAAGGGCATGGTGTCTCCTGCATAGTGGAGGACTGGTTTTACCTGGGAGCACAGACAGTTATCCACAGAGACAGTAGGGAAAACAGAGAATCTGGGCATGGAAGTGGGTAAATGGATATATCCACACAGGAGCTTGCGGACATCCTTTTCTGATTGCTTTGTTTTATTAGTGAAATAAGAAACAAGGTCAACAGTTGAGGGTGAGGATGGAGAAGGAGACACTAGGGCATGAAATAGTTGTCCAGGAGAATGAGGGGACTATGGAAATGTTCTGTGATTGCCAAGTGGCACTAAGGGCCCACCTGAGATATGTTCATAAATTTACTTATCTCTTTATTTATTTAAAAAATTTATTCACTTTGGGCCTCACCACACAGCTTGTGGGATCTTAGTTCCCCAGCCAGCGTACCGAGTCCTAACCCTGGATCTCACCAGGGAATTCCCTATGGTCAGGAATTTTTTTATTTGTTCATTTATACTTATTTTTGGTTGCACTGGGTCTTTGTTGCTGCATGCAAGCTTTCGCTAGCTGTGGAGAGCAGGGTCCACTCTCTCGTGCACAGGCTTCTCATTGCAGTGGCTTCTCTTGTAGAACTCAGGCTTAGGTAGTTGCTGCATGCAGGCTCAGTAGCTGTGACTTGCTGGCTCTAGAGTATGCGGGCTCAGTAGTTGCGGCGCCCAGGTTTAGTTGCTCCCTTGCATGTGGAATCGCCCCAGACCAGGGATTGAGCCCGTGTCCCCTGCATCGGCAGCTGGATTCCTATCCACTGCACCACCAGGGAAGTCCTGTGGTCATAAATTAAGTGAGCAGTTTTCCCCAGCTCTGCTGAGCCACAGGAGTGCTGTGCAGAACAGGTGAATGGTCGCACATAGCCAGAATTAGAAGTTTGCTATGTGAATACAATGAAAGGATAGGGCAAGAGAGTAAAAAGTATAAGCAAAGGGTATTTACAAAAAAGAGAACAAGGAATTTAAGCTCACAAAGGAGAGGAGTATGGGGGAGTGAAGAGAAAGGATGATGAATGGAGCATAGGTTCTGATAGAACCAAAGAATTATTGGAGTTAAGGTACTAGAAGCGGGTGGAGCTGGTGGTTAAGGAATGGATTGCCTGTAGGTAGGATTATTTGGAAATTGTGTTTCTTGGTAATGTGTGGCCAGGGGAATATAGAACAAGATCAGTGGAGGGGAGATACAAAAGGAATAGAGAGAAGAATGTATTGGAAGAGTTATATATTTACCTTGACACTGAAATCACCAGGAATTATGATTGATTTTAACAGTTCTTTATAGATCCTATAGATCCTAAATACTGATCATGTGTCATAAGTAGTTGCCTAACTATGTTTTCCAAAGCAGTGGCACCATTTTATGTTTCCCACCAGCAGTGTATGAGAACTGTGATTCCTCTACATTCTCATCAGCACAAGAATGATCTCTTTTTTTAATGTTACCCATTCTAATAGATGTATAGTCAGATCTCATTATGGTTTTAATTTGCATATCCCCAGGGCTCTTCCCTGGTGGTAAAGCGTCTGCCTACAATGTGGGAGACCTGGGTTTGATCCCTTGGTTGGGAAGATCTCCTGGAGAAGGAAATGGCAACTCACTCCTGTACTCTCGCCTGGAAAATCCTATGGACAGAAGAGCCTGGCAGGCTGCCGTCCATGGGGTCACAAAGAGTCGGACACGACTGAGTGACTTCACTCACTCAGTGACTAACGATGTTGAACATCTTTCCATGTGCTTATTTGCATTCATTTTTTTTTTTGGTCAAGCATTTGGGTTATTTTTTAATTACTGAATGGGAGTTCTTTATATACTGTGGAAAAAATTAGATAAATATTTTACAAAAAAATTTTTCCCAGACTTCCCCAGGGGTCCAGTGGTTAAGAATCCTCCTGCCAATGCAGGGAACACGAGTTCGATCCTTGGTCTGGGAAGATTCCACATGCTGCAGGGCATCTAAGCCCAGGCACCACAGCTACTGAGCCTGTGTGCCGAAATTAATGAAGCCAGTGCATCTGCAACAAGAAGCCACCACAGTAAGAAGCCCCTGCTGACCACAACTAGAGAAAGCCATATGCAGCAATGAAAACTCAGTGCAGCCCAAGATAATTAAAAAAATTTTCCCAATCCGTAACTAGTCTTTTCATTCTTATCAGATTCTTTTTAAATTAATTAATGAATTAATTTTGGGCTGTGCTGGGCCTTCGTTACTACCCAGGTTTTTCTCTAGTTGCAGCAAGCAGGGGTTCCTCTCTAGTAGGGGTGTGCAGGCTTCTCATTGCAGGGGCCTCTCTTGCTGCAGAGCACGGGCGCCAGGGGTGCGGTCTTCAGTAGCTATGGCACGTGGACTCAGCAGTTGAGGTTCTGGGGCTCTAGAGCACAGGCTCAGTAGTTGTGGTGCCCTAGCTTAATTGCTCCATGGCATGTAGGGTCTTCCTGGATCAGGGATTGAACCCAAGTCTCCTGCACTGGCAGATGGATTCTTTACCAGTGAGCCACCAGGGAAGCCCTCTTAACAGTGCTTTTGAAGAACACAAGTTTTTAATTTTGATAAGGTCCAATTTATACATTTTTTCCTCTGTGTATTGTGTTTTTCTTGTCATAGCTAAAAATCTTCAGCTAGGTCACAGAAAAGTTCCCCCTTCTTCTATAAGTTTTGTAGCTTTGGGTTTTTTGTTTAGGTGTAGGATCCACTTTCAGTTAATTTTTGTAGATATAAGCAGTATAGAATCAAGACATTTTGTTGTTTTACTATATATTTTTTTTTTCACTTGTTCCAGTACTGTTTCTTTTGAACCTGGTGGCTGAGTGGGTAAAGCATCTGCCTCCAATGCGGGAGACTGAGTTTGATCCCTGGGTTGGGAAGATCCCCTGGAGAAGGAAATGGCAACCCACTCCAGTACTCTTGCCTGGAAAATCCCATGGACTGAGACGCCTGGTAGGCCACTATCTGTGGGGTCGCCAAGAGTCAGACACGACTGAGTGACTTCACTTTATTTATATGTGGAGTTATTTTTGGACTCTATTCTGTTTCATTGATTCCTTACTCTAGCTTTTATGCTAATACTGCACTGTTTTGATTACTGATACTTTATAATAATTCTTGAAATAAGGTAATATAAGTCCTCCAACTTCATTTCTTCGTTGCAACTTTTTCCTTTGCATATCCCCAGTTGATGCATATTTGGGCATCAACTTGTTAATTTCTACAAAAATCCCATTGAGCTATTGATTGATACTACTTTGAATCTAAAAAACCAATTTGGAGAAAATGACATCTTAACAATATTGAGTCTTCCAATCCATGAACATTTTCCTCAGTCTCTCTCATCAATATTTTATAATCTTTAGAGTACAGATCTTGCACATTGCTTGTTTAGATTTATCCTTTATTATTTGTTTATTTTGATGCTATTGTGTTTTAAATTTCAATTTCCAATGGTTTATTTATGGTACACATAAATATGGATTTTTATGTAACTGATTCTGTAGTCTGCAGCCTTGCTAAACTCGCTTATTAGTTCTAGTAGCTTTTTAAAGAATCCAACAGATTATCTTTATAGACAACATGTCATCTGCAAATAAAGACACTTTATTTATTTCCAATCTGGATGTCTTTTATTTATCTTTCTTGCCTGATTGTACTGGTTAGAACTTCCAGTACAGTGTTGATAGTAGCAATGGAAAAGATGGATATTTATCTTGCTCCTGATCTTAGGTGAAAAGTACTCAGTCTTTTACCCTTATGTATGTTTTGTCTGTATGTGTGTGTGTATAGCTGTAGGATTTTCATAGATGCCTTTGTCAGATTGAGGAAGTTCTCTACTATCTTTCATTATTGAGAGGTTTTTTTTAAAATCAGAAATCAATATTAGACTTTTGTTAGGGACTCTCTCCACATCTATGAGATGATCTTGTTTGTTTTTTTAGTTTAATATGATGAATCACATCAGTTTGTTTTCTGATGTTAAACCAACCCTGCATTTCCAAGATGAGCCTCACTTAGTCATGGTGTATTATCTTCTTAATATGTTGTTGGATTTGATTTAATAAAATTTTGTTTAGAGTCTTTGCATGTTCATGATGAATAGTTGTCTCTGATTTTCTTTTTTATTTTTTTTCTCTTTTTAAAAAACTTTTAAAATTTTATATTGTGGTGTAGCCAGTTAGCAAACAATGCTGTGATAGTTTCAGGTGAATAGCAAAGCGTCTCAGCCATTCATATACAAGTATCCCTCCTTCCCTAAACTCCCCTCTCATCCAGGCTGCCATGTAACATTGTTCCATGTGCTATACAGTAGTTCCTTTTTGGTTATCCGTTTTGAGTATACCAGTATGCACATGTCCATCCCACACTCCCTAAGTATCCCTTCCCCTGATCCTTGACACCTCCTCCTAGCAACCATAAGTTTGTTCTTTAAGTCTGTGAGTCTGCTTCTGTTTTGTAAATAGACTCAATTGTAGTATTTCCTTCTAGAGTCCACATATAAATGATAGCGTATGATATTTCTCCTTCTCTGTCATACTTCACTCATATGACACTGTCTATATTGCTGCAAATGGCATTATTTCTTTTCTTTTTGATAGCCGAGTAATATTCCGTTGTATATACATACCACATCTTCTTTATCCATTCCTCTGTCTATAGACATTCAGGCTGCATCCCTGTTTTGGCTATTGTAAACAGGGCTTCAGTGAACTCTGGGGTGCCTGTATCCTTTTAGGTCTTGTTTTTCTCTGGATATATACCCAGGAGTGGGATTGCAGGGTCATGTGGTAGCTCTACTTTTAGTTTTTTAATGAACCCCCATACTGTTCTCCATAGTGGCTGTACCAATTTATATTCCCACCAACAGTATAGGGAGGTTCCCTTCTCTCCACACCCTCCCCAGAATTTATGTTTGTGGATTTTTTGATGATAACCATTCTGCTAGTATGAGGTGACATCTCATTGTATTAATTAGCTCTACTTTTAGTTTTTTAATGAACCCCCATACTGTTCTCCATAGTGGCTGTACCAATTTATATTCCCACCAACAGTATAGGGAGGTTCCCTTCTCTCCACACCCTCCCCAGAATTTATGTTTGTGGATTTTTTGATGATAACCATTCTGGCTAGTATGAGGTGACATCTCATTGTATTAATAGTTTTGACTTGCATTTCCCTAAGAATTAGTGACAGGAAACATCTTTTCGTGTGCATTTTGACCATCTGTATATCTTCTTTGGAGAAATATATATTTATGTCTTCCACCAATTTTTCATGGAGAAGGCAATGGCACTCCACTCCAGTACTCTTGCCTGGAAAATCCCATGGATGGAGGAGCCTGGTGGGCTACAGTCCATGGGGTCGCTAAGAGTCAGACTCGACTGAACAACTTTACTTTCACTTTTCACTTTCATGCATTGGAGAAGGAAATGGCAACCCACTCCAGTATTCTTGCCTGGAGAATCCCAGGGACTGGGGAGCCTGGTGGGCTGCCATCTATGGGGTCGCAGAGAGTCAGACACGACTGAAGCAACTTAGCATCAGCAGCCCATTTTCTAAGTGGGTTGCTTGTTTTGATCTTGTTAAGCATCTTGAGCTATTTTTAAATTTCAGAGACTAATCTCTTATCTGTCACATCATTTACAAATACTTTTTCCCAAATTGTGGGTTGTCTTTTCATTCTGTTTATTGTTTCCTTTGCTGTGCAAAAGCTTTGAGTTTAAGTAGGTCCCATTTGCTTATTTTTGTTCTTATTTTCATTATGCTGGGAGACAATTTGAAAAACATATTGCAGCAATTTATGTCAGAGACTATTCTGCCTTTGTTTTCCTCTAGGAGTTTTATAGTATCCAGTTTCGCATTTAGGTCTTTAATCCATTTTGAGCTTATTTTTGTGTATGGAGTTAAAGAATGATCTAATTTCATTTTTTAGCATATAGCTGCCCAATTTTCCCAGCATCATTTGTTGAAGAGACTGTCTCCAACATTGTGTAGTCTTGCCTTCTTCATCATAGATTAATTGACCATAGGCGTATGGGTTTATTTTTGGGTTTTCTATCCTGTTTCATTGATCTATTTTTCTATTTTTGTTCCAGTACCATACTGATTGGATGACTGTAACTTTTTATTAGCCTGAAGTCAGGGAGCCTGATTCCTCCAAGTCTGTTTTTCTTTCTCAAAATTGCTTTGGGAATTCAGGATCTTTTCTATCTCCATACAAATTTTGAGATTTTTTTGCTCTAGTCCTGTGAAAAAAGCCACTGGCAATTTTCTAATTTTCTTATAACTTTTTGTCTGGTTTTGATATATCAGATGTCAGATATACTGATATATCAAAACCAGACGGGTATGCTGATATATGGGGCTCCTCTGGTGGCTCACATGGTGAAGAATCTGCCCTCAATGTGAGAGAATTGGGTTCAATCCTTGGGTTGGGAAGATCCCTGGAGAAGAAAATGGCTACCCACTCCAATATTCTTTCCTGGAGAATTCCATGGACAGAGGAGCCTTGCAGGCTACAGTCTGTAGAGTTACAAAGAATCGGACATGACTGAGTGACTAACACTTTCACTTTTTATGCTGATATACTGGCCTATAGATTTAGTTGGGAAGTATTTCTGACTCTTCAATTTTTTGGAAGAGTTTGTATGTTATTGGTATTCCTACTTCCTTAAGTGTTCGGTAGAATTCACCAGTGAAGTCATCTGAGCCTGGACTTTTCTTTGTGGCAAGTATTTTGACTATAGTTTTAATGTCTCTAACAGAATAGGCTATCTATTTTGTCTAGAATGTTCTTTAGTAATTTGTATCTTTCAAGGAATTTGTCCATTTTTTAAAGTTGTTGAATTTGTTGACATAAAATTATTTGTAGTATTCCCTATCCCGTATCTTTAGAATCTGCAGTGATGTCACCATTCCCATGTCTGATACTGGCAAATTATGTCTTCTCTCTTTTTTCCTAATCAGTCAGGCTACAGGTTTATCCATTTACTGACCTTCTGAAAGCACCCTTTTGGTTTCATTGATTTTCTACATTGTTTATCTATTTCCTATTTAGATATTTATTAGTTCTTCTGCTTATTTTGGGGTTAATTTCCTCTCCTTTTTCTGGTCTCCTGGAGTGAAAGCTGAGGTCATTTATTTGAATGACTTTTCTGTCTAAAACATACTTTTTTTTCTGTCTAAAATAAACTTTTAATGCTCCACATTTCTCCCGAAGTACTGCTTTAGTATCATGCCACAAATTATGCTTTCATTTCCATTTAGTTAAAAATATTTTCTAATTTCTCTTTTGAACTTTTTTAACCCATGTATTATTTAGTTTCAGAAAGTTTGGGGATTCTCTTAGGATAAGTCCATTACTGGTTTCTAATTTAATTCAATTGTCAGAGAATATACACTTTGTATAATTTTAATCCTTTTGAATCTTTTGAAACTAATTTTATGGCCCAGACTGTAGCCTACTTGGGTAAATGTTTTGTGTGCACTGGGAAGAATGTGTATTTTATTGTTTTAGATAGAGTGACCTATAACTATCAAACAGGTTAAGTTAGTTGATGTGTTGTTTGAGTCTATATCCTGACTGATTCCTGTTATTGAGAAAAGGGTACTGGAATGACCAACTGATGTTCTGGATTTGTTTGTTTTTCCTTGAGGTTCTATCAGTCTTGCTTCATATAATTTGAAAACTGTTATTAGGTACATAGATGTATAGAATTGTTTTATGTCTTTTTTTTTAATTGACCCTTTTATTATGAATCCATAAAATCTACTTTGATAATAATATCATCATTCAAGTTTTCTTTTGACTACTATTAGCATGATAAATCTTTTCCATCCTTTTAATCTATTTGTGTCTTTATATTTAACATACACTTCTTACAGCCAGCATATAGTTCTGCTTTTTGTCTAATCTGATCATCTTTGCATTTTAATTGGTATATTTAGATCATTTACATTTAGTGTGATTACTGATAGGTTTGTGATTACTGAT
>SJYC01004819.1:0-20468 GCA_006408675.1 Madoqua kirkii | reverse complement strand
ATTTTATAATCTCACCATCAGGGCACAGGGTTCTAATTTCTCACATCCTTACCAACACTTGTTATTTTCTGTATTTGTAAAAAATTTTATGGTAGCCACCCTAATGGGTTTGAGATGATGTATCATTATAGCTTTGATCTCTATTTCTCTAGGGATAGGTGATGCTGAGCATCCTTTTAGATGCTTGTTGGCCATTTATACATCATCTTTGGAGAAATGCCTATTGCATTCCTTTGCCCATTTTTAATTGAGTTATCTGTTCTGTTGTTGTTGAGTTGTAGGAATTCTTTATATATTTGGAATATTAATCCCTTATCAGACATATGATTTGCAAATGTCATCTCCCATTTTGAAGATTGTCTTTCCAGTCTTGACTGTGTAACATTTTTATGGAGATCACGTTTAATTCATATCAATCTAGGTGGAAATGAAATCTTTATGACTGATCATAATAAATGAAATCGTTATGACTGATCATAATAAATGAAATCTTTATGAAAGATGAAGATCCTTCTTGATCTTCTATCTAGTCACTCTATCCATTATTGAAAGTAGGGCATTGAAATCTGCAGCTATTACTGTTGAATTATCTATTTCTTCCATCAGTTCTATCATTTTTACTTCATGTATTTTGGAGCTCTACTATCAGGTGTGCATATTTATAATAGTTATTTCTTTCTAATAGATTGACACATTTATAAAGTGCCATTCTTTTCTTTTCTTAAGTAACAATTTTGTCCTAAAGTCTATTCTGTGTGTTATTAATAAAGCTGCTCCAGCAATTTTTGGTTAGAGTTTTCTTAATATATCTTTTCTAGCCCTTTTATCATCAACTTATTTCTCTATCTTTGGATCTAAACTATGTCTCACATAGATAGCATATGGAGGATTTTTTTAATCCATTTTTCCAATTTCTGCCTTTTAATTGGAGGGTTTAATCCATTTATATTTAAGGTAATTACTGATAAAGTAGGATATGTCTGCCATTTTGCTATGTTTTCTCTCTGTCCTATATTTAGTTTCTCCCTTCTTCCTTTAATACTTTTTTCCTTAGTGATTGCCCTGGGAATTACATGTGGTATCTTAATTTAAGATTATCTATATTAGATGATTAATTTCAAAGTATGCAAGTATATAAAACAATATATAATGGATTCCATATATAGCTCCAATATAGCTCAATTCCCCTTCTTCTTTATCACATCTTTATCAATTATATCTTAACACATGATAAACCCTTCAACACAGTTTTATAATACTGCTTTCTTATGTTTCCTTTAATAGATTTTATTTTAGAGTGTTTCAGATTTATAGAAAATGTGAGCAAAAAGTACAGTGTTCAGAATATTTCCTGCCCTCACATATGTGCAATTGTATTTTAAATTAGGTAGAAAAACAAGATATTTACAAACAAAATACCTTTATAATGTCTTTTATATTTACCTGTATAGGCTTATATGACTGTCTTGTAGCCTTCATTTCACACTAAAGGACACCCATTAGTATTTCTTATAGGTAAGATCTATTGGGGATGAATTTTTTTAGTCTTTATCTAGAAATTCCTTTAAAAAATTTGTTTTGTTTACTTTTTGGCAGCATCAGGTTTTAGTTGCGGCATAAGTGATCTTTGTTGCAGCAAATGGGCTTCTGTCTAGTTGTGTTGCATAGGATCAGTGGTTGCAGCACGTGGGCTCCAAAGTGCATGGACTCTGTAGTTTGTGGCATGTGGACTTTCCAGTTGAGGTGCATGGGTTTAATTGCCTCACAGCATGTGGGATCTTAGTTTCCCTACAGGCATCAAACCCGTGTTCCCCTGCTTTACAAGCTGGATTCTTAATCACTGGACCACCAGAGAAGTCACTAGAAATGTCTTCATTCATCTTTGTTATTCATGTAAATTTGCTTAATTTATCCTTCATGTTTAAAGGATAGTCTGCTAGGTATAGAATTTTTGGTTGACATCATTTTCCTTCAGCAATTTAACTACCTCATCCCACTGTCTTCTGACCTCCCTGGCTTCTGCTGAGTCAGTTGTTAATCTTATTCTGGATCCCTTGTACATGATGAGTTGCTTCTCTTCCTTATTGCTTCCCAGATTCCTTCTTTGTCTTTGTCTTTCAGTAGTGTGACTATGACGTATCTACATGTGAATTTTTTTGAGTTCATACAGCTTAGAGTTCTTTAAGCTTCTTATATATCAGATAAGTTTTTTCATCAAACTTAGGAAGTTTATGGATATTATTTCTTCATTCTTTTTGCCCCCTTTTTTCTCTTCTGTTGGGAGGTAGCTCATAATATCATGGACTCTGTTCAGTCTGTATTCTTTTTCCTTTCTGTTCCAGAACTGGATAATTTCAATTGACTTATCTTAAGTTTACTGATGTTTTTCTCCTGTCAGCTCATTTTCTCCTGCTGTTGAGTTCTTCTAGGAAATTTTTATTTTAGAGTAAAGAATGTTAATTTTCTTTTAAATTTGGTTTTTATAATAATTTGTATCTTTTATTGATGTTCCTTATTTGGTGAGATATTATTCTTATACTTTTCTTCAGTTCTTCAGACATGGTTTCCTTTGGCTCTTTAAACATATTTATAATAGCTGATATAAGATCTTTGTCCAGTAAATGTAACATATGGACTTCCTCACAGACAGTTCCTGCTGACTACTTTATATCTCACATATGGACCATACTTTCCTGTCATTCTGCATGTTTCATGATTATCTGCCGAGAACTTGATACTTTAATAATATAGTGTGGTAACTCTGGATATCATATTCCCCTTCCCAGTGTTTGTTGCTGTTTGTTTGCTTAGTGACTTTCCTGGATTAATTATAGAGAGTCTATATTTTCTGTCATGTGTGACCACTGAAGTTTCTATTCAGTTAGATTAGTGGTCAGCTCATGATTGGACAGGCATTTCCTTAAATCGTTGAACTAACAAGTTTCCAACTCTTGCCAAATGTTCTATGTGTGTATTGGGGCACACATAGTTGCATTCAATGCTCCAGCAATTTTCAGCTTTACTTTACTTTACTTTACCTTTACTTTCTGCTTGTGCAGGGTTTCACAGACAGCCAAAGAAGAGAGACTCAGGCCTCTGGAGATCTTTCCTGGGAATGTGCTCTTCCCTGCACATACACATGGCCATTTAGATATTGAGGAATATATAAGAACTCTTCAGAGGCCCCTGTAAACATCTCATTCCCACTTTTTCCTCTAAGGCTTTTTGGCCAGACTCATTGTCTTGCCTCAACCACTATCATTGTTCTCAAGCAACAGCAATGTTCAACAGTTGCTACTGGTTGTTTTCAACAAATACCCTAAGAATAGGGTTTTTCCCACTAAGCAAGTTCTAAGTCAGGCCAGATAACAAGTCCTGAAAATAGGGCTGTCAGGGAACTGCCAAGCAGATCAAATAGTGACAGTTGTATGAAAATACAACTTGTTGAGAAGTTCCAAACCCAGTCTGTCCCTTTTAGTGGCTACTAGGCTGCTAGTTTTTACAACTACTATGGTTGCAAGACTACTGCAGATCTGGGAATAGGGCAAATTAAAACACTACAGGGAATTCCCTGGCAGTACAGTGCTTAGGACTCTGTGCTCTCACTGCTGAGGGCCTTGGTTCAATCCCTGGTCAGGGAACTAAGATCCCACAAGCTGTGCAGCATGGCCAAAAACAACAACAACTGCAAAGTTCTTTGTTCTTACTCGGATTCAGCCATTTTTCTTAAATAAATACTCCTTGGACTGTTGCAAACCTTTGGTTAATTTTCAGAATTCTGAAAAAGTTGATTTTGACAGTTTTTGCCTGTGTTCCTGTTGTTTTACGGAGGAACAGATTTGCAAAGATCCTTGCTCTTCAATTCTCAGAGTTCTATTTGGGGGCTTGATACAGCATTCATCCTGTCATAGTAATTATGAATCCGTGAGCACCTGCTGTGGGGTAGGCACTATGATAGAGGCTTGGGAAAAGATAGAGGTTCAAACAATGATTCCTGCCTTCTGAAAGCATACAGAGCTGTTGAGGACACAAAATGTAATTACATGAGCCTTTATATAATGATAAGAGGAACTAGAGAACAATATAAAGCTTTAAGACACACTCTGCAAAATAATTTCCTTCAATGATGGAAATGTTCTGCACTGACCAAACTCACTAGCCACATGTACTTACTGGGCATTTGGTCTACTGTGGCTGAGGAACTGAATTTTAAATTTTATTTAATTTTAATTAATTCAAACTTAAATAACCACATATGACTATCTAATTGGATGCCACAGCTATTAAAACTAAATAATTACATAAATGACCAGGAAGACTGTGGTTTAGGAGTGAATGGGGAAGATTTTCTCCCATGAGAGGCCCACAGCTCTCTTCCTCTGGCTCCTGTGGGTGGAAAGGCATTGTGGGCTGTGGATACTCTCTGGTATGTAATTGTGTCTGGTGAACAGTAGATGTTGTATAGTGACACTGTTGAAACAAATCATGTCTGAGCCACCTGGTAGAGGCAAGCTCTAGTCCATCCCATTGTGGACAAACTTAGACCCCAATGCCTAGATCAGGCCAACCTGACAAATACAATTTGATGAGAAGTGGTTGTGGGGGCTGTGAAAGAATCAGCCCCTCCTCCTAACCCAATGGTCAATGCAACATTCACTGTTTTTCTCTGCAGCCACAAAACAAGCTCACAGTAGCATCTGTCTCCTTCCATGATTTCCAGTAAGATGTCTTTACTCCCACACCAATGTTGCAAACACAGCTCTTTGTCTAGGACCCATTCTGGTAGTTCCCCTTGAAGAAATAGAAGTCCTATAACCTCCCTGCTGGGTCAGTGCCGAAGTGGGACAAAGGTTTTCCCTCTTGCTTGCAAAATGACCTTCACTTCCTTCCTCACTCTTTTCAGAGCTGGGTGCATTTGAGGGAAGAAGAATCAAAAGGGTTTAATAAGAAATTCCTCCATGTGCCCTGGGAGTCATGTGGACCAGATGCTAATCACAAGGACAAGGGTCCCCAAGCTACCCTTAATCCAGAGCAAGGACTTATGGGAAGACATCTAGGCAACTGAAGCCAACCTCAGGGTCAGACTGGCTCCCACGCTGAGGCATGAGTAGAGCTGTGGTTAATGCCTTTAAAGGATATTGAAGGAGAGAGAAAGTACAGGCAGGAGGAGGCCTGGGGAGTGTAATAGGTGGAGTGGCAGGTGGCTAGTGAGTGAATTGTCTACAACTTCAATGATAAATTCTCCCCATAAAGGGCTAGTCAGTGTTGGGGGACTCGTGCCAACCTGGACTATCTCATCTTACAACTCAAAACAAGGTCTCACTTCCCTCAGCTTCAGTTTCCTCATTGTCAAATGAAGCTGACCTCAGTCGGTAAGGATGTTGTAAAGTTAGATAGGATGTATTTATGAGATACCAGCACAGAACCTGCCACAATATTATTTACCGCCCCCATCCCAGTCTCACCCCAGCTGATCCTCTTTGAGGCTAAGTAAACTGAGCCTAGACAGTAGCAGGGAAGTCCATTCAGAGTCAAAGAAGTACTTCCTGATTCTGGCCACGCAAGAGAAGAATGTGAGCCTCTGCCAGGGGCCCTAGGAGGTCCGAGCTGCTAATGGGTCCTTCTCTAATAGGATGGGGGCAACATTCAACTTATAAGACACACTCTGCAAAATAATTTCCTTCAATGATGGAAATGTTCTGCACTGACCAAACTCACTAGCCACATGTACTTACTGGGCATTTGGTCTACTGTGGCTGAGGAACTGAATTTTAAATTTTATTTAATTTTAATTAATTCAAACTTAAATAACCACATATGACTATCTAATTGGATGCCACAGCTATTAAAACTAAATAATTACATAAATGACCAGGAAGACTGTGGTTTAGGAGTGAATGGGGAAGATTTTCTCCCATGAGAGGCCCACAGCTCTCTTCCTCTGGCTCCTGTGGGTGGAAAGGCATTGTGGGCTGTGGATACTCTCTGGTATGTAATTGTGTCTGGTGAACAGTAGATGTTGTATAGTGACACTGTTGAAACAAATCATGTCTGAGCCACCTGGTAGAGGCAAGCTCTAGTCCATCCCATTGTGGACAACTTAGACCCCAATGCCTAGATCAGGCCAACCTGACAAATACAATTTGATGAGAAGCGGTTGTGGGGGCTGTGAAAGAATCAGCCCCTCCTCCTAACCCAATGGTCAATGCAACATTCACTGTTTTTCTCTGCAGCCACAAAACAAGCTCACAGTAGCATCTGTCTCCTTCCATGATTTCCAGTAAGATGTCTTTACTCCCACACCAATGTTGCAAACACAGCTCTTTGTCTAGGACCCATTCTGGTAGTTCCCCTTGAAGAAATAGAAGTCCTATAACCTCCCTGCTGGGTCAGTGCCGAAGTGGGACAAAGGTTTTCCCTCTTGCTTGCAAAATGACCTTCACTTCCTTCCTCACTCTTTTCAGAGCTGGGTGCATTTGAGGGAAGAAGAATCAAAAGGGTTTAATAAGAAATTCCTCCATGTGCCCTGGGAGTCATGTGGACCAGATGCTAATCACAAGGACAAGGGTCCCCAAGCTACCCTTAATCCAGAGCAAGGACTTATGGGAAGACATCTAGGCAACTGAAGCCAACCTCAGGGTCAGACTGGCTCCCACGCTGAGGCATGAGTAGAGCTGTGGTTAATGCCTTTAAAGGATATTGAAGGAGAGAGAAAGTACAGGCAGGAGGAGGCCTGGGGAGTGTAATAGGTGGAGTGGCAGGTGGCTAGTGAGTGAATTGTCTACAACTTCAATGATAAATTCTCCCCATAAAGGGCTAGTCAGTGTTGGGGGACTCGTGCCAACCTGGACTATCTCATCTTACAACTCAAAACAAGGTCTCACTTCCCTCAGCTTCAGTTTCCTCATTGTCAAATGAAGCTGACCTCAGTCGGTAAGGATGTTGTAAAGTTAGATAGGATGTATTTATGAGATACCAGCACAGAACCTGCCACAATATTATTTACCGCCCCCATCCCAGTCTCACCCCAGCTGATCCTCTTTGAGGCTAAGTAAACTGAGCCTAGACAGTAGCAGGGAAGTCCATTCAGAGTCAAAGAAGTACTTCCTGATTCTGGCCACGCAAGAGAAGAATGTGAGCCTCTGCCAGGGGCCCTAGGAGGTCCGAGCTGCTAATGGGTCCTTCTCTAATAGGATGGGGGCAACATTCAACTTTCCGTCTGTTCTCTCTGCCCTGTTTTGCTTGGCACATTGTGGAAGCTGCCAAGCCATGCCAACCTCTCTCCTCTTCCTCACATGATTCACAGATAGGAAGTGCAGGGTCTCTGGCTTTGGAGCCTGACTCACCCACCCAAGGCCAGAGGGACACACAACTTCTTCCCTTTAGTCTTGGGACTGCACCTTCCTCTTTACATCCCTAAATCATTCATAAGCACACTATCCTTCTCTGCAGCTTCCATCTGCCCATCCATCCCCCTCCCCGAGCCCTCCTACTTTTTCTCAGTTGTTCCTCCTGTTCTGTTCTTCCCCTGCAATCCAGTATTCCACGTTCACAGAAGATTCCCCAGGCTGGGGAGACAGGCAAGGGGACTGTGTGTATGTCTGTGTCCACACAAAAACAAATGGGCTTCATGCTCAGGTGACTCACCCATCCAGTCTGTCCCAGACTCTCCACATGGGGTGCCCAGAGGCCTCCCCTTAGCAGCCCCTTCATCCCTCCTCCTCTCCCCTCAGGCCCCATGAAGGGAAAATAGAGTTACCACCACTCTTCATGGGCAGCTGGGGGCCCCTTAGCAGTCTCTCTACCTCCTCTCCCCCTCTCCTCAGGCCCCATGCCCAGCCCTGAGGTTTGGAGAGCCTAGTAAGTGCCCTATCAACATGTTAATCAAATTACTTAGGAGCTAAAATTGACGCTGTTCATTAATTATACAAGATTATGCTAATTGTGCATGCAAATGCATGCAAGGGAACAGAAGGTGTTCAGGCGCATGGTGGGCCATTAGCATAGAGGATGGGGTGTGGGTGAATTGGCATGCTAATGTATGCGCCCCAGCTATTTATAGTCCCCCAGCCCATCTGCACTGCAGCCACCTCTGCCCCAAGTGGGGATCATGGTGGAGAGGCAAGGTCCAGGCCTGGCAGGTGCCATGGCCCTGGGGACACAGCCTTGGCTGCCGCCCCAGGCCAAGACCAGGAAGTAGCAGGGGCCACCGCCACTGTGGCCACCCGCGCTCGGGCTTAGACTGTCACGCCAGCCTCCTCATTCACCACCCTTTCTCTGGCCTGGGCCCTTTGGTGCCTGACTCTCCCTGGAAGCAAAATAACTCTTCCAAGTAAGGCACCCCCTGCTAAGCCAGGATATTTTATTTCATGTTAATTACTTTAAACTTAGTCACAGGTGGCTCATAGCCACCCTATCAGACAGCAGAGACCTAGAAAGAGGAAGTGTTGCAAAAGATATTAATACATGGGTTGAAGCACGTGTTCAAAACAAGTAGGAAGGTTTTGGAAGAGAAAGCAGGTTGAGAGCAAAGGGCAGAATCACACTAGATATTTATTTCCAAGTGCAACCGGGGGTGGGGAAGTGGGGGGAGGGGTCCTCCACTAATTTTCACCCCAAAGGCCAGATTCAATTTTATTGAATTTCCTGGTGGTCTAGTGGTTAGGACCCCATGCTTCCACTGCCAAGGGCCCAGGTTTGAACCCTGGTCAGAGGAATAAGATACCACAAGCTCTGCAGCATAGCAGAAAAAATTTTTTTGAAATTTTACTTTCTCAGTTACACTAGCATCATTTTAAATGCTCAAAAGCCACATGTGCACAGGGAACTCTACTGAATGTTCTGTGGTGACTTAAATGAGAAGGTAATCTGAAAAAGAGTAGATATATGTATCATATATGTAGATATATGATTCACTTTGCTGTACAACAGAAACTAACACCACATTGTAAAGCGACTATACTCCAAAAAAATTAATAAACTATTTTAAAAATAAAATGGAAAAGAAAGCCACAGGTGGCTACAGGATATCATTTTTGAAAAAGTTCTATCAGATAGGATTTATGATCAGATTTCTGTTTCCTTCCTCCTGACAGTCCTGTAGCTACAAGTGTCCCTGGGCTCAGCCCATCTCTTTCAGTTCCTGACAGCTTTCTTTTTGGAAGTTGAACATAATCTCAGCTCTAAGTATTTATCTCACCAGGATGTAGGGAGGGAAAAGCTGGAGAAAGTTCTCTGCCTTGATTTCTTTAGGATGAGATTCCTAGAAGCAGAGCTGGAGATAGAGTTTCTTGGGAAAGTGATTTATTGGAAGAGAGCTCTGGGGTGAAATGAGTGAAAAAAGCAGGACCGGGCATGAGAGGCAGCTTCGCCAGAAGATAGTCTCAGCTAGAGTCTAGCATCAGCCTGATCCTTTGGGGAGCTCTCTCTCTTTTTTTTCAGTATTTATTTTTGTGGTTGTGCCAGGTCTTGGTTCCAGTGTACAGAATCTTCAATCTTTAGTTGCAATATGCAGACTTCTTAGTTGCAGCTTATGGGATCTAGTTTCCTGACCAGGGATCAAACTCAGGCTCCCTGCATTGGGATCACAGAGTCTTAGCCACTGGACCACCAAGGAAATCCCCTCTGGGGAATTCTGAATATGAACATACTGAGTTGGTCCTCCTTGTGATGTCGGTCCTTCTTTGGCCACGAGCTGCTGGTGAGGAGCATATGCTTCTGGCTGAGGATAATCTTCCAGTAGTGGGGGAAGCTGTAAGCCATTTATTTAGTTATTTATTTTTAATTTATTTATTTGGCCATATCACACAGCTTGCAGAATCTTAGTTCCCCAGCCAGAGACTGAGCCCAGGCTCCCTCAGTGAAAGCACTGAGTCCTAACCACTGCACACCCAGGGAATTCCCTGGCTGTGAGTCTTTTAATAACACTCTCAGGAGCTGTGAGTGGGGGAATCCAGCCAGGCACCAGCCCACCTGATACCTGGACACAGCCTTCCAAAGGGCAGTTCCATCCCACTCTGCTCTCCACCCCTTGAGAAGCCAGAGGACTCACATCAGTCACCTCCACATTTCCCTTATGTATTGAGTGTCTTTTGAGTAAAGCATTGTGTGAGGGGAGCTTTTCTTATGCAGTGGTGTCACACTTGAGAAGTTATGTATAAGTCAGATGTTTGCACTTGAGTCACATTCAGTTCAGCATTTGCTTCTTTGGTAGGGAATATTCCATTGACAAGGAAGGTTTATTTTAATTTCATCTTGAGTTGTGTTTACAGAGAGAAATAAAAAGCATTTATAGAGATGATTAGGAAGCCTAGACTGAGTTCAAGATGGGGCAGGGTGGGCGTGCGGGTGAACTACTCTTACCTCTCACTTAAATCACAGGCATCAGAGTCATGATGCAGAACTTCCACCTTTTAAATGCTTTATTAGTTGAATGACCACTGTTCACAACTCATCTGGTCATTTATTAAGCTTTTATTATAAAGAATGTTGAACATATAGGCAGAATAAAATAATGAACCACATCTATCCTTTACTGAACTTCAACAATCATCAACTCTATGCTCATCTTAAAGTCCTGATCTTTAATCCTGAAAATCTTCTCAGACTGAGAACAGCTATCACCATAGCCAAAGGCCCCACACTAGGAGCAAGGGCATCTTAGTCTCTGTTTTGCACCCCTGATGAATCTGTCACCTTGAGGAAATCCCCATGAAATGGCTAACCTGGTCCCTGCACAGCTTGCCTCTCAGGACTGCTTTTGAAGGAAGGTTTGCTGCATCGTCCCACAGTGGCATCCTTGTGGCTAGGGCAGGCCTGGATTGAGAGAACCCCAATTAAAAGTACTTTTCCATGATTCTAGTCATAGCTCAGTTGGTAAAGAATCCACCTGCAACTCAGGAGAGCTGAGTTCAGTCCCTGGGTTGGCAAGATCCCCTGGAGAAGGGAAAGGCTATCCACATGAGTATTCTGGCCTGGAGAATGCCATGGACTGTATAGTTTGTGGGGTCACAAAGAGTCAGACAGGACTGAGCGACTTTCACTTTCACTTTTTCAGTCAGTATCAGTGGTTCATCAAGTCCCAAGTTTGTATCCTGACTTTGGCATCTGCTGTGACCTTGTCATTTATCCTTTCTGATCCTTGGTTTTCTCTTCCATAGAGTGAGGATAATTGCAGACCTACAGCAAGATTATGAGAGGATTAAATAAGATAATGCAAGTTGTAGGTTCAGCAGAATTCCAGCCACTTGTTAAGTGCTCAATTAATAAGACTTGGATCACTGTTTAAACTTTTTTTGCATAGTAACTGATGTTTGTATTTATGGTAGTTTCTTCTAGTAATTCTAATGGCAGCTTCTAGTACTCGACTTTTCTATGAGGCACAGATCCTTGCCCCAGCCCAGGTGGCATCCTAAAATGCTCACCCACAAGTCAGCCAGCTCTGTGGGTTTGGCCTCATCTTGTTTCCCCAAGCCTGTGGCCCATCCCAGCCAGAGAAGGGGAGCCTCCTCCAGCTCTCTTCCAGCTCCATGGGGTGGGGGAGGGGAGATGCTCTGAAACACCAGCACCAGGACTCATCCAGGCTGGGGTGGGGGGGATGCTTCCCTGGTGACTAGCAGGATCTCACAGGCCCTCAGTGAAGGGCACGTGCCTTCCTGCCTTAGGTCCCTACAGGGTGTCCTCCTACAGCTCCCCTTCCACCAGGTTACCTGGACCTCCCCAGTTCCCAGCCTCCACATCTGACCTCTGTACAGACATAGTTCGAAGAATCTGCTGCTCCTCCTTCCTCTTGCCGATGCCATTCTCATTCTCATCCTTCTCAGACTGCTCTGGGTTCTCCTCCTCTCCTCAGAGTGGAACGAAGTGTCACCTGTGGTGCCAGCCTATGGAGAGGCTTCCTGGACTGTCCTCATGTTAATCCCCCCACTCCAGCCTTCCAGCCTCTGGGGACGTGGATGGTGCATCACTGTCCTGGGGTGGGGAAAGAGGGGCCCAGAGACACCTTTCCAAGGCTGAAGGTAGCCAGGTACTGTTGAGAGGATGGAGACACATCTGGGCACTACTTCTGGATCTCTGGACTAGAATAGTCCCCCCGACTCCAGGCCCTGTGCTACAGAATTTCTGAGACTAACCTTGGAGGACAGGACCCTTTGGGTGCTAGTCACCGTTGTTAAAGCATAATATTCAATATGTTAGAAATATGATTCTCATATAAATTATTACTCAGGATGCATTGAAGTTTTCTGTAACTTATTGATGGAAGAACCAGCAGGATAAGTCTGGTTCAAAGGCTAAGAGGACTGATATAGACCACTGAGGAAAGAGTTGAGGAGAGAGGGAGGGAGAAAAAACAGATTATGTGAAAACTACTTGAATAAGATGGCCAAGTTAGACACAAAACTAGTTAATGTCCATAGAACAAGAAAACTGTAATCTTTAGGGCTCATTTCTTTACCAAGCAGAAGTTATTTATTTCTCCCAACAAAAATGATTTTGCACCTCATCAGTTTTCTGCAAATTAACACCTAAATTAACAGAGTCTGGCCCCAATTAATAGCAAATATGAGTCAAAGTTTTCTGTTCCCCTAGAGAATCAGCTAATTCTCAGGTGGCTTTGTTAACATAATAGTCTGGAAACACACTGTGTAATATAAACATAATATAAGCCATTATACATTTGTCATTTAAAAATTTTCTAGTAGCCACATTTAAAAAAAAAAATGGTAAAATTAATTTGATCATATATTTTATTTAACTCAGTCCATACCAAAACATTACTAATGAGATATTGTTACATTCCTTTTTTTCTGAATGTTTGAAATCCACCGTGTATTTTATGCTTTCAGCGCACCGCAGTTCAGACTAACCGTATTTCAAGTGCTCAGTGCCACTGAGGGCTGGTGGTGGCCGTACTGGATAGTGCAGCTCTAAAGCAGTCATTCTCAAACCCTAGGGTGCATCAGAATTACCTGAGGATTTATGAAAACACAAATGGCTAAGTCCCACCTCAAGAGCATCTGATTCAGTGGGTCTCGGGTGGAGCCTGAGATTCTGCATTTCTAGCATGTTCCCAGGTGATGCTGTGCTGCTGGTCTGGGCACCACCCTTTGAAAACCACTGTTCCAGGATGACTTGGAAAAAACTCACACTCATCTTTTTGCCTTATTTCCAAGTGGTAGATGATTTTGCTTAACATCCCCGGTGGTGGAGCCGCAGGCTATCTGCAGTGTTAGCATCAGCTTGGCCTCTGACTGGATGGGTGCTGTCTGGACACTGCCTCAGCAACTACCAGATGGCCGTGGGTGAGACTTCGGCCTCTCCACCACTGATGGCATCGACTGTGTGGAGCTCTGAGCTAGAGGTTCAGGAAGAAAGAAAAGGGGGACTGGCTTCAGTACCCTCAACAGAGAGCCCAGGCCTTGAGTGGTTGCTTTTTATTCAGTACTACCCTACAGATGATGCCAACCACGGGTTCAGACACTGAGATGTCCCAGGAAAGGCCTGCAAAGATGGAGGTACCAGCAGAGTCTTGGGGTTCTCAGGGAGGGGTAGTCTCTGTAGCCTAAAAGGGCCAGAAGAGGTTGGCCAGACAGAGACTGGGAATTGGCATGGATCCAAAGGACAGTTGCAACCTGTACAGGGAAGGGAGAGGGTGAGAGACCTGCCAGGCAAAGGTTATGGGAGAGGTTGATGAGGGAGCCTCCCAGGGGGAGCCAGGATCCTGCAGGTAGCGCAGCCTGAGGCTTTGGGAGGTGAAATGAAGGTAGGACCAGAAGGGACCTTGGCAAGCATCAGTTGCTTCTCTCCGGGTTCATAGATGAGGAAGGATCCCAGAAATGTGAAAAGATTTACCTCGGGCCACACAGTGAGGCAGTACCTGGAAAGTTCATCTCCAGCTGCATCCCAGAGTTCTTCAGGTTTAGGAGCAGGGTGGGGTATCCAGGGCACATGTGTGGACGTAAGGGAAGTGTGTCCTATGCTTGCTGAGTCTTCAGTGATGTCCAAGGGCTAGCATTAATCCACTTGAGGACAGAGACTGAGTCCTATCCAGTGTCTTGTCCTCCTTCTAGCTCTGTGTAAAGGCCTAACCACAGATATGGAGTTTAAATGAAATGGTCTGCACCACGTGTGACTAGGGTGCCTACACTCTGTGGGACATATATGAGGTAACTACTGTCAGAGAAGGCAATGGCACCCCACTCCAGTGTTCTTGCCTGGAGAATCCCAGGGACAGTGGAGCCTGGTGGGCTGCCATGTATGGGGTCTCACAGAGTTGGACATGACTGAAGCGACTTAGCAGCAGCAGCACGGTGGGTATAGGGCTATACACCACAGGGCCCTCACAGGGGTCTAGGGAGTTATTACTATGGCATATAGGGTATCTACACTGTAGTGGCTACAATTTGGGGGCCATATAAGCTGTCTCTGCTACAGGGTATCCTGTGGGGTATGCACTGTTCAGGGTCACAGGAGGTGACTGCACCTCACGAGTTATGCAGGGGTGTTCAGAAGGTCTACACTATATGAAAGTATCCTTTGGGTGGTGTCCACTAGGGGTGAAAATGTGTGCTGGTGGAATGTCTCTATGGAACGAGAACTAAAAGGGGTTCCCATGAGGGGACCCATTGTGAGGGAGAACATTACAGGGGCTAAGGAGTCAGAGGTGGGAGGGGAGACACATCTCTGAGAAAGCGACTGCTGCCACCTTCCACTGAGGGGTGGAAGTTCCCCTGGGGACACCTCTGTCCAGGGGTGGTGTCCACCCCTCCCAGGACTTGGGGACTTCCACTTTGGAGACTAGGCTTTTACAGCCTGCTACAAATCTGATTTCATGCTCATAGAGTTTGGAAGCAACTCTCATGAGCTAAATGGATGTACACATCTGGAGTTCAAAACCAGGGGGTTGATCAACTGAAGCAGCTGACTGGAGTAGCTCAGCTCATAGAGCAGCCCAGGAGGCTATGCTTTGTACTGGGACCCCCACAGACTATAGCCCAGAATACTACAGTTTGTAAAGAGGAATTTCCCGGATGCTCACAGAGTCCTACAGGGGTGAAGGCAGATGACTGATAGTATCCTGAGTTTACTAACAGTACAAAACCAGAGTCTTATCCATGGTTACCTCATGGAGAGTGGGCAGGGGAAGAGAAGGTCTCACCATCCCCATCAAATGCCTAAAAGAAGGATCAAGTTCTCGTGTGTTTATCTTTAAAAAGCAGTCAGTCACATCACTGCATATACTGTGCTTTTTTCTAATTACTATATGTGCAAAAGAAGGTATCCACTGTGTATCTGCACAGTGTGTCTGACACGTACACCACGTGTACATGATGACTATATGCTCTGTGTCGTGTTTGCTATGTGTATAAGGAATATAGGGCTTCCCCCTAGGATGGTAAAGAATCTGCCTGCAATGCAGGAGACCTGGGTTTGATCCCTGAGTGAGGAAGATACCCTGGAGAAGGGCATGGCAACCCACTCCAGTATTCTTGCCTGTAGAATCCCCATGGACAGAGGAGCCTGGGAGGCTATCCGTGGGGTTGCAAAGAGTCAGACACGACTGAGAGACTAAGCATACACATAAAGGATATAGAATGTGTATGAGAGAGATCTGTTTGCTGGGGATGTAGTGGGACAGAGGGTCTGTGTGTGAGGGGAATTTGTTTGGGGGATGTACTGGTGAAGAAGGAAGGGGGAATCTGCTACATGTGATGACAGTACAATGTCTGCAGTGACTATTCTGGGAAATCACACACAACATAAAAATGGTGTACTCAGGTATATACTCATATTCTTTCAGTGCACATACAGTGTAGGATGGACATACACCATGCATGATGATATAGACTGTATGTGATTAGGATACCACATGTGCATCATGGGTCCAGGCTGATGGAGAGTACATATTATATATGCTTCTGTGAAGTGTGATAGGTCTACTTTATATGTGATGGCTGTATCTTGTACGTAGTAGTATATAAGGCATATACAGTGTGCGTGCATGCTAAGTCACTTCAGTCATGTCTGACTCTTTGCGACCATATGGACTGTAGCCCACAAGTGGGATTCTCCAGATAAGGATAATGGAGTGGGGTACCATTTCCTTCTCCGATATATAGTGTAGATATAGTATATTTACTGTTCATGATGAGTAAACATCTCCAGACTGATAGGTACACTCTGGGGGAAGGATACCCTATGTGATACGAATGCACTGTGTATGTGATGAGCATGTGCTGTGCTCATTCAGTCGTGTCCCCCCTTTGTGACCCCATGGACCGTAGCCCAACAGGCTCCTCTGTCCACAGAATTCTCCAGACAAGAATACTGGAGTGGGTTGCCATTTCCTTCTCCAGTGATGAGCATATACTATGACAAATATACATGGTATGGGATAAGTTTACAGGTAAGTGGGAGTACCTGTTACATATGGAGTATATAATAATTCATGAGTACTAGGTATATATAGTATATATATAATGGATGTGTTCTCTAGGATGAATATACTGTGTATAGATATGATGAGTATATACTCTGTGAGACAGTTAAGCACTATGTAATCTATAGACTGTGGAGGTGGGGGATTTTCTGGACAGTGAAGTCGTTGGGACAGGTCTCCTGGATGTGTGACATGTACCCTGTGCATATGGAGTTTAGGATGGGAATGTGGGGTGTATGCCTTGTGTGAGCAGGCAGAGGGGAAGTTGCCCTGCTGGGAGGCAGCGTGACAGAACGCAGTTGGATCTCCATCTGTTTCTAGAACCCTCAGACCCTTGAGCCCACCCACCACACTGTTTCAGGTTCTTCCTCAAGTTCTTCCTCAAATGCAACCAGAATTGCCTAAAGAACGCGGGGAATCCCCGAGACATGCGCCGTTTCCAGGTGGGTCTGAGAGAGGGTTCCCCCTGCTGCCCTTTCCTGCTGGGAGGGGGGTGGCGGGCATGATGTGACCCTGCCATCCTAAGGCCCCGGGGGCTCATCTCTGCGCAGACCCATGTTTTGGAGCCTGGCGCCTGCTGGGGGTGGGGCAGCTCTGTCTCCACTTACTCTGGCTGCCAAGGGAGGCTTCATTAGAGTCCCACTTAAGGAGATGCTAATTGTGACATTTTTACATGATTAACGACCCAGCTAATTTGCATAGCGTGAAGCAGAGAGCAGCTGCCCTTAGCACATCCCCAACCTGCACACCCCTCCCAGTGAAGGGTAGAGGGGAGAAGGAGGTAGCCCCAATTTCCTCCCAAGTGTAGGGGCTTCTGCTGACGGGTTCTCAAGCTGATGCCCCCCTCCCCCGTCAAAATGCTCACTCGCACTTGCCTAAGCCCATTCCTGACTTGGCGTCCCAGGGATACAGCCTGTGGTGCATGTGAGTGCAGAAGCAGTAGCCACTCTGCCCAAGGAGTCAGAGGTTTTTTTTTTTTCCAAGGCTTTTGATTTTTCTAGCTCCTGGGGGTCCGTTCCCCTGGGCAGCCAGAGATTGTGTATCTGAGAGGGTCACCTGGTCCAGTTGGTCCCCCTTCCACCAGCTCAGCCCCAGAGGGGCTGAAGCTCTTCCTCATGCTAGTGACTCCGAACTACAGTTATCGTATCCAGCCACCAGCCTCTAGTTGCCAGTGTCCCCCAGCAGTCCCTTACCGGGAGCCCCAGCCAGGCTGGCCTTGGCTCTCCCCACAGGTGGTGGTGTCCACAACAGTGAGCGTGGACGGACATGTGCTGGCTGTGTCAGACAACATGTTTGTGCACAACAACTCCAAGCATGGCCGCAGGGCACGCCGCCTGGACCCCTCCGAAGGTCAGGACCCCCCAGTCCACACCCTACTGCCCCGGGCCCAGCTAGCCCCAGTCCCCACCTTGGCATGGGCCCCTGACCTGGCTCCTCTCCTGCCTCCCAGCTGCCACCCCCTGCATCAAGGCCATCAGTCCCGGGGAGGGCTGGACCACAGGCGGCGCCACCGTCATTGTCATCGGCGACAACTTCTTCGACGGGTTACAGGTCGTGTTTGGGAACGTGCTCGTGTGGAGTGAGGTGGGCCACTCCCGCCAGTCTCCCTCCCAGCCTGGGGCTGGACCCTGCCCTCACCGGGTCAGAACCTGCAGGCCTCCCTTCTCCCCTCGCAGCTCATCACGCCCCACGCCATACGGGTACAGACGCCCCCACGGCACATCCCTGGGGTGGTGGAGGTGACCCTGTCCTACAAATCCAAGCAATTTTGCAAGGGAGCCCCGGGACGCTTTGTCTACACAGGTAAGGAGTCAGGTGGGTGAGGAGAGACCCAGGGTTGCAGGAAGGAGCCTCATGTCACACACACTAGCCCTGGTATGGGAGTCGGCAAATCGCTGTGGTTGGCCAGGCGGCCAGACCCCCTAAGCCCCTGCTGGTGCTCACCCCACACCCCAGGACACCTCCTCTCTAGACCTTCTTTCCCTCACTTCTGTTTCCGTCCCTGGCCTCCACCAGAGCAACCCCCTGCACCCGCTTCACCTTCTGTATTCCCCAGTGTCTAGAACATCTCCACGGGGAGATTTATTTCAAAGATGCCCCCCAAGGGAGAATGGATACATGTAAATGTATGGCTGAGTCCCTTTGCTTTCCATCTGAAACTACCACAACACTGTTATTTGACTATTCAGTTCAGTTCAGTCGCTCAGTTGTGTCCGACTCTTTGCAACCCCATGAACTGCACGCCAGGCCTCCCTGTCCATCACCAGCTCCCAGAGTCCACCCAAACCCATGTCCATTGAGTCAGTGATGCCGTCCAACCATCTCATCCTCTGTCGTCCCCTTCTATACTGCAATGCAAAATAAAAAGTTAAAAAAACAAGATGCCCCCAGATAACTTGCTGCTTCCCAAATCTTCCTGGTTCTCCTGGTTCCCCCAAGCCACCCCAGGCTTCATTCTGCGAGCACACAAACACACACACATACCTTGCACAAAAAGTTAACAGAAGACAGGCATGTAGGCCACTCCTGAAGATGTGGCTTCATCCCCCTTCCTGGCTCTATTTGACCCCTGGCCAGTATGCTCTCCACTGCCACCTTCCAGCACTTCTCCCCATTCCCCCACCCCACCCAAGAGATATTCACTGAGCCCTTCAAAAGGCACCCTACTTACTGCTTGCTGGGGAGCTCCAACTTAAGAGTGAGAGGGGACAAGCAGGGAACACCACATGGGCTGGTAGAGTTACACAGTGGAGGAGCTGGTAGGTGGTCAGAGAAAACCTCCAGGTGGGAGTGCGGGCTAAACTGCTAAGCTGGAACCAGAGGGGTGAATAAGGAGGTAGAGGTGAGGAGGAAAAGGTGTCCCAGGAGAAGGAATGGCAAGTACGAAGACCCTTAAAGGGGTGCCTTAAGATGGGCTTCCCTGGTGGCTCAGCAGTAAAGAATCTATCTGCCAATACAGGAGACGTGGGTTCTATCCCTGGGTCGGGAAGATCCCCTAGAGAAGGAAATGGCAACCCACTCCAGTATTCCTGCCTGGGAAATCCCACCGACAGAGAAGCCTGGTGGGCTACAGCCCATGGGCTCGCAAAAGAGTCTGACACAACTTTAGCAACTAAGCAACATCAAAAAAGGAAACTCACTAAATATAGAGTTTGAAGTGGAGAAGGTGGGTAGGGCTTTAAGGCTGGTGAGATAGGTCTCCTCCAGACCAGAGGAGGGAGGAGGGGAAGGGAAGAGGTCTTGGAAGCCTGGTCAGGAGGCTGCAGCATCCACCCCAGAGCCCTGGGTGTGGGCCAGCCCATTCCTGGGGCACAGGCGTACCCTTAACGTCAGGCGCCACTAAGAGTCCACCGGAGCTGTGATAAATGGAGACTGTTGCACGTTTTTTGTCTTTTTACGGTAGTTTACTCCTTATAAGCTCAGACAAAAGCTAAAGACAAAACTCCAGTCTTGTCCCTAGGAATACTGAAGTTAATATTTATACAGTTGTCTTTTTTCAAATCACAAATGGGATCCTATAGTGCATGTGTGTTAATTCCAAGCAGCTGGCACAGGGCCTGGCTCAGTAAACATTTGTTGAATCAATGAGCACGAAAGGAACTGAGGAAATTTCCCGAACCTTGCTGACCCACGTGCCTGGAGTTTTCCCAGAGGCCTGGGCTGGGCTCGGAGGAGGGGTTCTCCGTCCAGGCACGGACCGCTTGCTGGTAGGCGCTATGCGGGGAAGGGCGTCCTGCAAACACCGCCCCTTTCCCCAGCCCTGAATGAGCCCACCATTGACTACGGATTCCAGAGGCTGCAGAAGGTTATTCCCAGACACCCCGGAGACCCCGAGAGGCTGCCCAAGGTACTCAAAAGGGCGAGGCAGGGAGGACGGTGGCCGGTGGCCAGAGAGGGGATAGGGAGGGAAGAGGTATCTCTGGGCCCCCTGCACCACCGCCACCCTCGCCCGGGGCCGCCCCTCCGTCCGCCGTCTCCTCCCCTGCCCCCAGGAAGTGTTGCTGAAGCGGCGGCCGACTTGGCAGAGGCC